>JARYZH020000643.1:47500-100674 GCA_030021035.2 Notholithocarpus densiflorus
ACATTGAGATTTCTACTTGTATGGGCTGAAGCTGTTCTGACTGCCTTCTATTTTTTGAATCGAATACCTTCCTCTTGTCATCTCTGGTCTGTCTCTTTTTGAGAGAAGATTTTCTACCCCGCCTGACTATGAAAAGCTTCAAGTCTATCGGGAGAGGATGTGGTGGTAACCCCTGCAGCTTCGTCTAGAGCCGGGCGTCCAGCCATGTAAGAAGACTCACCCTAGCCACTATAGCGACCCCACCCCCAACTCTAGCTGAGAAGCACCCTCCATCCACTTCCCCTTTTCCGTGTGCCCAAAAGCCCGCCCGCCCGGTTTATGAGCCCCTTTTCTGATTCCCTCACCCAATCTCATGAGAAGCAAGCCCAGCAGGCCCTGCCTTAACCTGTCCCCAGACAGCCAGCCTTCACCAGGCTGCTGGCATTGCTAAATGCTCCGCCACAAAGCAAGCTCTCCCGAATACGACAGATGCGGAAGTGGCTAAAGAAGTCGGAGGAAGAAAGTTGTTGGGCAACTGTATGCGCGAGGGTACATTATTAGTATTCTGGGAATTGGCAACATTGACAGAAAGGGGAAGAAAAGGAGGTAGGAATACGCTTTTTTAAGTGCAGCTATACTAAAGTAAGTAGTCGGCCTAACCTTCGGTTCCCGTAACCAAGTTTTTCTTTCTCACTACTTATGTACTTTTTTTGAAGTGTGGGGCAAAGGGCGCCCTCTATTTCTACTTCTAACTAAAGGCGAACAGCCGGCATTGCAAGCAAATAGAGAGCCCCCGCCCGTTTGAGTCGTTGCGAGCCGGAAAGCGTACCGGCAGTTTGAGTCGTGAAAGGGCCGCTTGCTTTATTATATTATTATAATTAATAATAGATATATAATATTCTATATATATATAAACAATAAGAAAATCATTTTTTTTTTTATCCAATTCTTCATTCCTGGGAAGAGGAAAAAGCAGATAGAGCAAAGGCCTCCTCTTTCCGTCCGCTCTTCCCGAAGTGAGCGAATTGCATGTAGCGATTCGTAGGGGCTTATAGTTTAATTGGTTGAAACGTACCGCTCATAACGGTTATATTGTAGGTTCGAGCCCTACTAAGCCTACCGCCCCCTTCTCTTCACCCGATACAAGGCAGTCGAAGTCCCCGCCACCCTGCAGATCTCAATCTAGCGACGGCACCTGGAACCACACTGCTGCCGCTGCCCTTCGGGCACGCCTCCCGCGCTTACCACTCACCGACGCTCTTGCAGCATGCCCCCTTCGGGCAATACGGCTTTCGTAATACGCGCAGCGGCTGAGCGATAGCTCTTCGATCGCTATATTCTTGCGATAGCGAAGGCCTGGTTCATCCTCTAAGAGAGAGTAGATGCGAAGGTTCGGATCGAAGATCTTCGCGAAACGGCCCATGAATCTCGAGAATCGAGCGTGGGGCTTGAAGACCCTACCGCATTCCGGCCCCGGGGCCCTCCATTGGTCTTTTCTCTCTCCTCTTTCACCAGTGAGTGGTGAGTTTCCTTTTTCTCTAGGTGGGTACCTCTTGGATTCGGAGTTTGTTCCAACAGCTGCCACACATGAGATCCTGATCGTCTTCCTCCCAGTGTTGTTGCCTTCTGGGGGAAGGAAGGAAAGTGGGGCTTCCTTCCAGGACCGGAGAAGGTAAAACTCTGGGCGGGCTGCTGGGTTTCGCCTACGCTACGGTTTCACAAGATTGAACCTTTTTTGTTCAACCGAAGTGAAGGAGTTCCAGAGCACGAGGGAATGGGCTTTCATTCCCGGGACCGCCTCGTCTATGTACTCGGCGCCCCCCCCCCCCGATTGCTTGAAGATGCGCGCGCGATACGAGAAAGGGCCCCTGGGAGGAACCAATGAAAAGCTAGGGTAGAGCCTCGGAGCCGGCCCAAGCGAAGATCGGCACTCAAAGGCTTGAGGAGCAGCCCGCAAAAGGGAAAGCCGTGGAGACGGCAGACTCGCCAGTCAGGCACACCGTGAGGCTGACTACAGCGGACCGGGAGGTTACAATTCCTGTTTTCCTGTTTCAATTTCCGGGAGTGAATGTAGGAAGTGCAGACGGTGGATCAGGTGTGAACATTCAACCAAAGGCGTCTTGGGGATCGGCAATAGCTAAGCATTGTGGCCATCACGGTTCAAGCTATGTATGGCTGGCGTACAACCTACGGGCTTCTTAGCCAAAAGAAAAACAACAAAAAAGGACGCCTGGTTTGGTACCTTTAGTCCAATCTTAGACAAAGAGCAAGGAGGCGATTTGTTCGCTGGGCGCGATTCAGCTAGCCAAATCGCACTAATGCGATTCATTCGCCCTACTAGCCTACAGAGCAATTCAAACTCTTAGTAAGACCAGGGCTAGTAGGGCGACTCATTCTATTCTCTCTGAGGTCAGGTAGGTGAAGCGTCTAGCTTAGGGGGGCGCGTCGAATCGTTGAAAGGCCTTGGTGATTCTCCAATTTGGTAATCTGAAGATAGAAAACAAAAATGATTCCAAACTTCACTTCAATAGTCTCGTATTCATGCTGCCCCGACTCCAAACTCGATGTTTGTTAACTAAGCGGGACATTCCCAAACTCTTTTTTATCAAACTCCTTTCTCGTTCCCTTGTACAGCCCTTACCGGGCTGTTTTCATTATGTGTTCTTTGCTATGTCTAGGGAGGTTAGGAGTGAGTGAAGCCAATGCATACAAATAGACAGACCAGGTTCATCTTTTTATGTTGAGGTCAGTGCAAGTCTGTCTATGATTAAGAGTCTAGGTGGTGTTGAAGCTGGCTCATTCATGCTAGTCATCTTAGAGCTATGAGTCAGAACAATGTTCACCAACTCTTCCATAGTAATCTTGTTCATATATCGAAAAAGCTTTTGAATATGAGTTTCCATTGTTATATTAAAGTGTTTTGTCTCCTCCCCAAGGTAGCATTGCCGAGCGGGTGATCCCTGTCTTGTTTATCCAGCTAGCTTTTCCCCGTGGTACTCAAATTCTATTTGTGAGAGCTCCTTCGGTTCGGCTACTTTTTTTTTTGAAAGGTAAGGTGGGACCTTAAAACATTCTCAATAAAAATGCCTATCTATGCGCTGAGTTGAAGAGGGAACAAGTCCCACAGAGAGATGATAAGTGGGAGAAAGAGTTAAATGAAAATCTCTTCTGGAATGGAAGACCTCCCATCCACTGACTACAAGACTGCAGCCTAACACCCAAGTTAGCCTGACGGTCAGCTAAATGAGTCGCTTCCCTCTTCACATGATGAATTTTAACTCAACATATATTGAGAAATGTTTTCTCAGGAATAAAGCATAGGCGCCAAGGTTATTGATTATTACCATTCGCCCATCTAATCATGTTAAGAGAACCCCTTTTTTGTTTGATATGATGACGAATCAATAGTTTGGACAAAACAATGGCCGTGCTGGAGAGTTTCTGCTTATGCAAAGGTTGCATCTTTTGATTCCTAGAGGAGACCTGTTCAATTCCACATGACAGCACCATTGCCATCTCTTATGACCCCACCATAATCCGAATTCCCGGAGTAGCCTTCCCTACTCCTTCCAAGTTCATCTTGATGTGATTTGAAGAGGAAATTGCCACAAGATTGAGATAGATATGTTTGAATTTTCATTTTCAAAAAAAAAGTAATGCAATAAGACCTCGTCATGTTCATCCTTACTAACATCCCATACAAAAAATGAAATCTTTTTTATGGTCTGGATTTTTTCAATCACCTTAACGAAGAAGGTGGACTTCAACCAAGCCAGCCCTTCTTACTTATGAAGTGGCTATGGAGATTTCCAAAGGAAAAGAAAAAGCCATGGTGCTCATATTTGGCTGCTAAGTACCTCTTCCCATGGCAAAAATAGATTGACCAACCTACGTCTAAAATATCCTGCATCTAGAAAGGTATTATTTGGTACAGAGAGACTTTCAGGCAAAACTTGGGTTAGACTTTGGTTGGGTAATGGTAAGCGGATTCGCTTCTGGGATGATGTTTGGCCGTGCCATTCTCCTCAGAGATGCATGCCATAATATATCAATTCACAAGGTTCTCATGACCTCAAAGTGATAGACTACGTTCAATATGAATGAGAAAAAAGGATTTCTCTCCCTATTCAACTGCCCATCCAAGAGCATTTGGCTTCATAATACTTTTTTTTATAGACTGCATAAATCTTATCTTCCAGCCGGAAAAAAATATCTTTTGGCAGCTCAATCTTCACGGTAATAATTATGCCAATTCTGCCTACAAATCTCTTCAGGTGATCAAGCGGGCCCCCTTTTTCAGTAGATGAGATTAGGATGAAAGTATATTATCTCAACGCTTCTTTTCTCTGGCTTGCTCTTCCAAATCCAATTTTGGCCTGCGGTAATGTAATCAGGATTTCATCTCCTAAATTCTTTTTTTCTATGAAATCTATAAGCACTTCTGCAACCTTCTCTCTCTCCATTGGTCTTTCCCTAGCGCTATTTTTTTTTACTTCTTTCAAAGGGGAATGAAGGCCTTCCTTAGAAGTTGTCGCTCGATCGAAAGGATATAACACATACGAAACCTTAGCTTCGCTGACTTTCTGAGGTATAACCTTCGCCACGACATTAGTGGCTTAGCTCTTCGCGCTTCCCGAAGGCTTTTTTTTTATAGAGAGCGAGTAAGGGGGCGGTATGGAAGATTGGTCCGCTCCGCAAAGCTGAGCTTTTCGGTTCGCTCCCCTATGTGGTCGGCCTTCTTACCAGTCTGCCTCCTTTCTCTTGATGGAATATAACAATGCCCGAGCTCCGGCTTTGCTTGCGTTCTTCACCGGCGCTCGCCGGATGTATCACTCATCCCGCTCCTAAGGTAAGGAGTCTTCTGTGTGTTATAATCTTTATGGGAATGAATCGCATATGTTGGTTGAGAATTGCTCGGGAATTCATTGATAGTGACTTTGCCAGGGGGGCTAATCTTCTTTTTTGTTGATCGAGCCGCTTTCCCTCATCCCACTCGTCCAGCCCTCTTCACGAACTTGTACAATCGATGCCACAAAGATAGCCAACTCGATTATCGAAGAAATAAGGAAACAGGCGACGATTTGGCACCAGATATCCGGAGGTGTGGAAAGAGCAGCTGTGAAAAGCGGAAAAACCATCAAAAAACGACGATTGTTCGTGAAGGTTTCTACAGAAAGACCCCTTAGTTCTGGCAAACGGATCACAATTACAGGTACCTGGGAGCATACCGATGGAATGAACGAAATACGAACAGTTAACATAATATAGTCATAGATCTTAGGTTGTAACTTGATCATGAGCGAATTTGTTGATGTTGCACCCACGAAGTATAGAAAGTGCCAAACATTGGGAACTACCCGGGAAGGAGTTAGGAACAGGAACAAGGAGAAGCGAGAACCACTTAAATAGAGGAATCTATTGTATTTCGTCCTTTGTTCTCCATAGCAACTGGGGATCAAAAAGCACCAAATTTGATGACTTATTAAGGGAAAGACGAAGTAAGAGCATGCTATTGAAGACGTTGCAACATATGTCGGGAAAGCCTCCGTTGATTGTGTACAAACAAAATACGAGTCAAAAGGCAGGGTAAGAAGGGGTTTAGCTAATGGAGATATTAACTCTTCCGGGAACCAGTAACGCGTAAACCATGTCAAACCAAGACCGATCAATATCCGAACGGAACGGATTCGAACTTCTCCTAGAATAGTTTCCAATGCAAAATGAAATTCATAGGATATATATATGAGTAATTCAAAAGAGAAATAGAAATCTTTTTTCACATTTTATTTTTTAAACTTCTGAAAGCTTGTTCAGAATCTCCACCTTAAGCTCAAAGCGGTCCTGCGCCTCATAGAGATAGAGGGACCGCTGTAATACTTCGTAGGAGGGAGTTCTTTCGCCCCCCAAGAGGCGCCTTTGTATGGAGCAAACACTGTCCTCCTCCTATATAACCTGATCAAAGGCATAGGGATAAGGTGAGACCCTTGGGGAAGGCGGCGCGGCCTCGGGTTCGGTTGAGTGCGTGGGGGCGGGTTGAGAGTCGGAGGGGGCCGGTTCACCAGCCGCGGGAAGCCTGGCATCCGTCTGCTCGTGAGCCAGATGAGATGATGATGCTTGGGCGTCGTGCTTTCCGCCCAACGAAAACACATCGTCGATATCCCGCTCCCGTGGCGGACTGGCCGGGGCTCTGATAGTAGAAGAAGACGATGATTCTTCCGAACCAACCGACCAAATGAAGGGAGATTTGGAAAACAAAGTAAAGCCCAACCATGAAAAAGCCCAAGTAATAATGATATGTCGTAGCTCCTTGAGATATAACATTATTATAAAATAAATAATGAAATAAAGAAACTGAAGAAGTCTCTTTTTTTTTATTTCTCTGCTCGTTTGTCATTCTATGATAGACATATTTGAAAATGAAGATTAAGGCCCATATAAATAAGAAAATGAAGAAGAGTAAAAAAATAGAAAACATGAGTATTTCCTAGATACTAATGAGAAATCAAACGATGCCGGGTATTCCGTGCATCTATCACAAGGGGGGCTTGGGACTCGAACCCAAATCTTCCACGACCCCCCACGAATCAGCAAAAACGAAGCTACCAATCCAGTACCTACTTTACTGAGCCATTTAGTCAATGACAGATCCGCTTTGGCGTACTACCAAGTTTCACGTTGGCATGTGACACTCTCCTTCCTTGCTTTTTCATACGCTTGCTGGAGAAGGCCGGTGAAGTGCAGGAATGCTGTATGACCGAACTCGAACTCGCGGGAGTCGATCATCTACTTATATACTACGACATTTGTTTGTTGACCCAATAAGATGATAAGATCATGATAAGAAAGGTATCATCATAGATATGAAATAAATATCTATATCTCTTTAGCATGTTATGGCCTGACATCCTGATCTTTCTGAAGGTTTCATCCTTCGAATTCTGAAAGTACTGTAAGGCGAGTGGAGCGAAGGAAGAAGCTCTTACTCACTTAAGGGTAAGGCGCTAATGCCACTAGCTTGCTGGCTTGTTAGAGCAGCTAGACTGGCACTAGCTCCTAGCGTTTTTCAGCTGTATCCTGTGATCTGAAATGTGCTGTCGGAAGATAGCACGATACCCTTGCCTGGACTTTTTTTATATACCTAAGAAGCTGTGACATCTGAAGAATGCCCGATTTCATATGTTTGAACCATCTCCGTTGAGGAAATAATCTTGGACCCGGAATAAGAACTATTTAAATCAGAACTTGCCTGAATAAAAGGTTCCACAACTTTAAAGAACTCTTCCATAGGAAACTAATCCAAATTTTTCTTACAATTCGCCACACCAAGGTGAAAGGATTCGAACCTAAACAGATGCGCTGACCAGACTGCGCTACACCTTGTCTTACCCACTCACTAGCTCTTCGTCGTTCGCCTCACCTCACTGCCGATCGCCGCGCTCCTTATCTACGCTAAATGTCCGTACCTTACGTTCTTTTTCGCGAAGAGCGACCTCGACCGACCGAACCAACGCCTTATCAAACATACTTTGATTTTGTCAAGGCTCTCGCGGGCAGCCGTACATGATACCCGACAGTTTGCACCCGCCTGCGGCGAAGGCCTGGTCAATCGTATACGATCATAAAAATCGGAGTCGCTAACACCCATTTTGAGTTGCCTCGTCCTTAGAGTCAAGCTGGATCTTCATTCTACGAGAAATCTGCCTGCTGATTGTTCAAGTGGGCTGCGAGCGAAGGGAATAAACCCCGAGCGGGATCAGAGGGCACCTCCCTCCAAAAAGGAGGGGGAACTCTGAGCCCACACAGGATACATGACCGACACTGAGCACTGCAGCAGCGAGCGGGTTAGCCAAGCAGCAGCTTCTTACGGGACGACTAAGTGCGCTGAAACCAACCTGCGGTTGGATAGCGACTTCCTGTGCTAGTAGACGCTACTTTACCCCCCCTTACTGGAGGACCCGAATGAAGCCGCTTGGCAAGAAAGATTAAAAAGTTGCTAGATTTTGCTCTGTCGTATTGTCTTAATTTCATTTATTAATTAATTCATTCCAAGCTTCATTCAATTATCTGTCTCGACAAGCTGAATTTTTATAGGTGTTCAGTTCACAAGCTTCACCCAAACGATTTCACTCAAATAGGTGCGTGACTCTATCAAAGGATGGAACAGAACTCCAGTTAGCTTTAGATTCTCCTAGTGGTTGATTTGTTGTCAGCATTAGGGGGTTTTGATTACCCTTGTGGCACCTCTGGTGGTTGTCGTTGATGATTTACCAGAGACTTCCACACTTATTATCCAAGGGGCTGACAATCCCTTGAATAGTAAGGCCTTGGCATCTACCAAGTGCCCTCCTAGGCCTCACCATGAGATGAGGCCTGTGGGTGAGATCGTGTGTGGTCTCAAGTTAATCACAACTCAGGCCTTTGTCTGGGGTAGGTTAACTAATGGTTTCCTGGGTGTCTTGTTAAGAGCGGACATCCAGGGGTGCAACAGAACCTCGCCCAATCCCTTCCTGGGATAAAGAGGCGGAATCTCCCTCACCCTATATATCGACGGACTGCGATTACAAGACCGGATTCACGAACTTCAGCAAGAACGCGATTCTCTTTTGAGACAAATAGAGCAGCTCCCGCTAAGGGGTGGAACCGCGCAGGATAGATGAAATTGGTCGAGTGGTCTTAGTTGAAGATGTGAGATTGCACGTGTTTATGGATTGAACGAGATTCAAGCTGTGTGTGAAAATGGTTGAATTTGCCAGCAGTGTGAAAGGAATAGTGTCTTGAGAATAAGAATGTATGTAGTATTACCATTCCCCCGGGCGAAAGTAGTTCTTCTCCTCGGGCTCTACTTTTCTATTTTTGACTAATGTAGCCGGAAGAGTTTGCCAGGATGGCTTGGTAAGCAAGCAAGCAGGCGCAAACTCCCAGTTTTTTCTCTTCTTTCTTTTTTTTATTTCATATTATATATATGAGAAAAATTTCCTTCCTAAAGTCAGGAATGGCGAGACGGGGAACTAAAGAGATACCTTTAAGCCATATTAATTAGTCCAACTCTACTATCTCAATAGGACTAAAGCATACTTCCTTTAGCTGCTAATAGTAGATCAAGGACTTCTGCTTAGAGTCCTAAGAAGAGTAAGAGCAAGACAACAATCTTCCTTCTTTCTCGTATATACAAGTCTGCCTTAAAGGGCTGTCAGTAATAGAAGGAGTCTTTCATATAAGTCCTTGAGGCAAGACACATTGGGTCATTCGGTCACTCACTCCCACTTGAAAGAGCATTTAATGAGGATATCGCTCGGGCCCCCTCCAGCTCTGATTCTCCTCTGCTCACTAAGACCTTGTTAACCTTCTCTCAAGTGAGTGAAGTGACCAATGGAATGGGTATTGGGCACGAGGGAGTACTCTTTTAGTAGACTCCTGTAACTCATTAAGGAAATTAACCCTTGTTTGCACAAGCACGAAAATAAGAAATCTTTCTTTTTGCCCGAAAGCATACATAACTCCTTGATTAACTATTAGCAGCTAAAGGATAAAGGAAGAAGGCGTAGGCACGGAACGAATATAATCATCTTTTATGTAACTTCAGGGTCAACGGAGGCTAATGCACTATCTCCAGGCTATCGAAGATGAAAGAAACTCTTGAGACTAGAGGATACAAACAGGGAACTCCCTTTTTGCTTGGCTTGACCATATAGGGCAGCTCCACTTCCAGTATTGTTGGAAGAAGCAGTGCAGTGTAAGCAGGTCAGTTTGGGAAGCAGTGAAGGAACCAGAGATAGAATTTAGGAATGCAGTCACGTGTCTTACAACATTAGGGCTTCTAGACTGTGAGGCTATTGAAAGGTACGAATTCAGAAGCCGAGAGCAGCAAAGATGGCAATTCCAGCAAAGGAAGAAGCGATCGAGTTGTCCGAATTAAAACCGATCTACTAAGGCCCTATTGAATTAAGCGGGAGAAAGCTCAATCGATGGAAGGGAGGAAGAGAACAGCTACTACAGCTGGGAAAGTTTCTTTGGATAGAAGGAGGAGAGGTTGGATTTCCTTGAGTTTCTTTGAGACCAATTTGACGGGCCTTCGCTCGCGGAAGAACTGGGCCGTAATAGCGAAGCGAACTCTTTACATAACATAAAGTGAGTCAACTTGCTCGATGTAGGCTTGCTCCTCTTGGCAGCCTTCTTCAAGTAGGCTTCTTTCTTCGATAACGCTTAGGAATTCCTAGAGACTGAGCAACTAAGTTGAATTCTATTTCTAGCTTTTTTGATAGCTATATATTTCGTAACTGGGCAGCCAGGTCGAGCGAACAATCGCATATGTAAAGAGGTGGGCGAAGACACACCCTGGATGGGCCTTTACTGAAGGAAGACTGTTGATCCCTTCGCCGACTCTCTTGTTGCAAACTTGTTTCATATTTCGAACTAGGGTTCCCATTTTTTTAGTGTAAAGTGAGCCTGAACGCACTTCATAAGTCTTGCTTGGTTGCCTGTGTTGCTGTTTCAGCAGCCTATTACCCATAAGGTGAAATCCATATCCCCATATCCCGAGCCTTGCTTATACAGAAAAATGACCCTCGACCCAGATACGAGCGCGTTGAGCTTTTCAGTGCATTCCGAAAGAAGCGACAAACTTACTCAATAGAGGTGAAAAAAATAGCTTTTAACGCGCGTTTAGCAAGCCTTTTAAGGACCACAAACACAAAAGCCATTTGCTTCTCGTTAAGAGAAAGAAGTTCCTAACGACAACTGATATGTTGAAGCAGGGCGGTAGGCGAGACAGGAAGGAGCCTCTGAACAACCTGATGAACCGCGCTAAGTGTGCTTTTCTGGCGTCTTTGAGTTTATGTTATAAGCCAACCTTTTCTTATCCTAGTTTATAGTAGGGCAAAGAGTCCTATGCCCTCTATTCTGATGATATGGATTCGACTTGTCGGGTGATTTTTGAAAAGTGAGTTGTCCCTCTTCGGAGTAAAATTCTGGTTTGGATGCAGATGATACTGAGACATCGCTTGATGCTGAGGGATCGGGATACTTTGTTTCCAGAGAACCTGGATCCTTTGGTTCGGGAAAAGCTGCTTCACGCTCTTGCCTCGGTTGCTTCGCAAGCTTGCTTTGCTCTAAGTTGATCTCTTCTCTTACCTTGAAAAGGAGAGTTTCTGCTCCTCGACCTATTCTTACTTTTGAAAGGATATTAAACCCATGCCTTACTGGGTCCCCCGTGGATTTGTTTTACAAAATATTGTCTATGCCTACTTCCTTGTATTTGAGAAAGAAAAGTCTAGTGCTTTCTTTCATTGTCTATCTCGCCTAAGGTTTCTGTTTTGGTCGACTCTACGGTTGAAACAGTAGGTGGTGCTGCGTCTTTATGGTTCGGCTTTTGATGCCTCCGTTCAAGACTCACACTCCTTGGCGGACTGGAACTTAGTTGGAAAACTCAAAAGCTCTGGCTCGAGCTACGCTATGGCCCTTTGTGCAGCGGCATTGCGTGAGGGCCTTTGACGCGCCGCACCAGCTCTTCCTTCCCCACCCTCCGAAGTTACCCGTGAATCTCCCCTTCAGATCTTACCACCGAACTGACCTTCTGTGCTCTTCGAAACCTTTTCCGATTCGACGGAATGGTAGTTTTTTTTTCAATCTCGTTTAAGTAGGTGAGAAGTATCAGGCTTTCATCCGATTTGTTGTGGATTGAATGATGGATAAACCAGCAAGTAGGGTCTTGCCTAGGTTGAACATGCGCAACTAAAGGGCATAGCTATGTAAACGCAAGGTTTGCTCCAGCCTATGAAGGGAAATATGGTCCCAGACCTGTCTGACCTACCGTTAGCTTTGCTAAAGCAGTACTACCAGGGTAAGGACAGGTGGCATAGCGCAGCCCTCACCCATGTGAGTGACTGGACACCACATCCCGACCAGCTCGTCCCAACGGAGCGAAGAGGCCTCCTCAGCGCGAAATCCTGACATGAATACAAAGAATTTTTTGGGTATTTCAGAGGAGCCCAAAGGCGCTCTCTATGAAATCCTATGCTCATGTCTTTATCCTAAGGGCTATAGAACTCTCTCTGGCAAGCATTAAGCCGTCGAACTGCCGACTCTATAAGCTTCTACGTGCTATATTCTCTTCGCCTAACACATTCAACTACCTTTTCTTGCAACGAGTCCGACTGCTGCTCTAATACAGTTTGTTTAGAGTCTCTTTTTATGCGGCTCCCCTTCCTGGGAGTCTTCTCGTTGTTGGAACCTCTTTTTCTTTTTGAACTGCCCGAGCTAGATGACAAAGCTGAGCTAGAAGGTACCTTTTTGATGCTATCGAAGTACCTCGCAATCTTTTCTTCCGTTGCTGGGAAAGTCTTCCTCGGAATATAAGTCAAAGCCTTGAAGGAGTTGTCTCCCCAATCTGACTCTGGAATAAAAACCTTGGTTATTACATTGTGGCCTTGACGGCAGATAGATATTTTCTGAAGAGTGAGTGCTGGCCTTTTTTCATATTGAATCACAGCCATTTCCCTCTTTCTTGGGAAGAAAGAGAGGATAACACTCCAGGGAACAAGCTTAAGCACTGATGCAAGCTGTCCATCATTAGATTGTTCTTTTGGTTTTATAAGGGCCGGAGCCTTTGATAAGCAAGAAGCCAATGTTGTAATTCTTGAGGATGATTCTTTGAAGCAATAATTCCATAAGCAAATACATGAGACTCTTTTACTTTCAAGCTCCGAAGAAGACTGAAACTGACCCCACTTTCATTGACTAGTAAGTGATAGCTGTCAGGTTCGCAGAATGACCGATGAAACCAACTGAATCCACTCTCGTGACATGATCGAAGTTCGATCCACCACTTTGAGGAAAGAGATGAGACGGTCTACCCGTCTTTTTTACACATACGAGAAATCACTCACTGACGGACAAGAGGTGTCGACAACGTGAGCTTTACTGCCTGGCTTTCGGCCTTCTTAATCCAACTTCATTACTCTTTGAGACTACTGACTGCTTGTGCTTGGTTTAGGATATCCTCCTTTCTGAAAAGCTTTCTACTCAAGTGAGGAAAGCCTGATTTGGAATCCTTTTTCACAGCCTTTTTGCCCAAATGAGAGATCCATTCTCAGGGGCTTCAAATTGATTCGTCAACAGAGGGTGCCTTTCAAGGAAAAAGTCATGACACCGCATTTTCCCACTCTCTCATCTGTCTCATAGATGAGTAAGGCTGGCTAAAGCACCAAAACAAAGAGTTAGTAAGAGAGTGCCACCAGGATAAAGATAAAAAGGATTCCAAAATTCTCGAGCAACACAGGAAATGGGCCTTTTGTCCTTTTTAACCATGCATACGTTTAGGTTTAGCTCAGCTTGGCCCTGCCTCCTTCTCTCCCAGACTTCTTGGAGCTAGACCAAAACTCGTCCGCATCTCCTGTCCAAGTGAGAATCTTTCTTCCTGCCTCTCCAGCTCCCATTTTAGCTTATCTTTCTTCTGTCATCGGGGATGGTAGGAATTAAGGGGCGGGTAGGTTTGATGCTAGCTTTGTTGCCTTGGCATTGGCTGATTAAAGACATCCTCGCAAAGGCGCCATCTTTCTTAAGTAAAAACGTGACTTTCATAGGCCTCTAGGTCTTTTACTGGTGCTCTGCTTGAAAATAAAAGAATTGAGTTTTTGAGACTCCGTTTTGTTAACAACAGGTACTGTTTCTGCCTTCACGGGTAAGGATCATCTGTGCTATGAGTTTCTCTTCCTCGATAGTGATCTAAGGCAATAAAGTATGATCGATGATCTTCTGCTAATGCTAGCGTCTTTTTCATCTCTAATCTCATCTATGCTTAAGGAAAAAGTGTAACCTACCCGCTAATAATTAATATAATAAAAAAGGGCTGGCTGCTCTCCTTAATTTCACAAAGAATGGAGTGGTTTTTGCTCCTTGCCCTTAGCTCAACAAACCGTTACGCTCGGGTACCTTAGACAACCTTTAGCGTTGCCTCCACTTGCTGAAAACCCCTTCGCTCCACTCCCTTACAAAGACCGTAGGAGTCCCAACAAGGTTCAGTCATTCAAAAGCGAAAAAGGACAGGAAAATCCCATTCTGGTCGAGCCTTCCTTCTCCCACGTGGGGCCTGTCTCTCAATTTCACCCTTGAAGAAATGGTTCACCCATACGTGATGGTCCACTTTTGTATATTGATTACGAAGCGCCAAGCGTTGGTACTTCGCGAAGAGTTCCCGGGCACACTCCGAATGGTACTTCTCTTTCGAAATCTCGTCGAAGCCGTACAACTCTTCATTCCAAGGAGTATACTCGTCGTAAACTTGGCCGTAAATAGGAAGGCCGGCGATTTTCTTCAGGTCCCACAAGGTTTTTTTCTTCAAATGTAGGGTATTCGTCACCCAGCTCCACTACTCACAAGCGCCCCTATAAATGTTTGCGTCCCTTTGGTAAATACTCTTGCGCGACTCGGACAGCACCATAAATGCCAGCGTTATCCAAAGTCTCCCGATGATTATATAGATTCTGAATCCTTTTTGCTTTCTTCCCCGGTGTTTATTTATGAAAGCAAATTTCGAGTATGAAATAAAGATTCACACAAGAAAAGTGATCACAACAATCTCCCTTTTTTATGGTCTTTATTAATATGGTGGTGGGTTACACACTCCTGGGAAGTCTCTCGGCTTTCTCGTTAATTACATATACCATAGGAGAAGACATTTGATTCTAAGATCAGTGAGATCTTTACATTTTTAAACAGAAGAAAATGAGAAGAAGAATAGGGAAGAAGACGCAAGAATTTTCCGGTCTTCGAGGCCTTGCTACCTTGTCTTTGTCCTTTGGGTTCTTGGGGACTAAATCTCCTCCTTATCCTACTGAGAGCTTCTCTTTATTTCTCCTTCAAGCACTTGAGTGCCTCTTCAAAGCTCCAAGTGTGAAGTCGTTTGTAAAAAAACTTGTGCGCATCTATATGTGAGGTTTATGTATCCTATTTATAGCCTTCGTATTTCTTTGAGAGAGTGGAGATCGGATTTCTCTTCCAATCTCCCTTAGGACCCATGGCTTCGCGCCAAGTATCATAGGGGACCCGGATTCGAATACTCTTCTTTCTTTTGAGATCTTATCACAGTTTTTTTGGCTAATGGCCTCTTGCCACGTGGCAAGTAGGTCTCTCGAGCCTTTCTTAAAGGATAAGTACCAAGAGAGGTATTGTTCAAACGCACTTCTAAAATGGGGATGCAGGAGGTTAAACAACCCGAACCGCAGGCTTGTAAATCATTAGGTATTAAAATACCCACACTGCAGCATTTTCAATGCCAACACTCCTCCATAACTTTATGAGATCCACTTCTAACAAAGCCCATAAAGCCTGAATAAACCCTAAAGAGAAACCATCGTATTTCTTATTTTATTATTAGTAAGATCTTCCCTAGATTGAACATTGAACACCGCTTCTTCAATCTCTTCTTTAGATAAAGGGGCTGAACATTTTCTCTTATTTTGAAGGACAAGCACGAAAAAGTCACCCAAAACGGTCTAAGGCGCCAATCCAATTTATATAACTTCTTGAAAGACTCGATGAATTGATTCTCCATACCCTCACCAGCACTACTACAAATTCCCGTTCGATAGGAATTATATTAAGGAGCTTGGAATGCCATCTAGCAATCATAGTACGATGGAGAAAAGCGATATTTTGACTAACTTCTGTTAAACCAAGATATTCTTGACCTTTGCTTTCATTAGCTTTCTTCCTGGGACAATAAGTTTAGCCATTCCTATCTCAAATGAGTCCGGTAGGATTGTTCTTCTTCAAACAAAGGAACAAACTCTTCTTTATGATCCAACTCCCCCTTCAAAATGGTCTTGAGCCCTAGCACCACCCTTATTATATGCGAAAATTTCCCTAGAATCCTGAGGTTCTATCTTACACTCACCCCCTATCCTACTCCTCCACCCTCACCTAAAATCCGCCAAAGTAAGCCTTAGCCATGGAATCCAAGAGCTTGTGAGGTAGAGAGAGACCTTCCTTAAGTTCTCCTTTTTCACCTCTCTTTCCCATCAAGCCTCTTCAAGGAAGCTAGCTCAAGACCCTCTGGCGGATCAAGACGACTGACGAAAAAAAAGGGGGGGGGGGGGAGAAAGGACGGATCACCTGCCGATCTGTGATCAAACAAAACTATACCTGAAGAATGGGATACAGATTTACCGACCCGGCATCTCTTTCGTTCAATAATGCCTTCGCTTCAAGACGCTATTTACCAATAAGAATAGGAAAAAGACACTACCTTTTTGAATGGAAGAAGCCGAAGGGGTGAACGAGCGCCGCGGTAACGAGCCGTAAGAAAGAAAGATGAGCAGAGCATTCCTTCCGCCGGTCTTTATAGAAGTAGGAGAGCGTGGCGAGATAGATAGACGTCCAATCCTGCAGCAGCTAGTTGCTCGGCCTTAGTCTTGGGCTGATCTCACACTTCAAAAAACCCCTTTGTACTTCGATCCAATCAATCGATCGATCAAGAGGCTAATCTCTTTTGTTTGGGCCGGTAGCTAAAAGAAAGTCCTCGCTTTATCTTGAACAAGGGAAGGGCAGCATAGCATTAGCTTCAATTGAACAAGCTCAACCTTGAAAAAGAAAGGGTGGTAGGCTGGAAGAACCGTTGAACGCTTCAACTTGGCCACTGAAGAAGGCGAAGGCGAGAGACTAGGCCAACTTACTGCTTACTGCCATGCCATGGGTTAAGCTTTAGGCTCCATAGACGGAACTTTTTTAGGTATTAGGGGGTACCACCAGCACCTAAGGTGGTTCAATGCCTAACAAAAACGGCCAAAAGCAAAAAAAAAGAGATGTACTGGCTGAGGAGGAGAGAAGAACGCATGGCTGGGGATTCTGTCTGTCGGAGGTTCGAATCTATCCTATGAAAGGGCATCTAAGGCTAAGGAAGAATTGGAGGAAGTCCATTACTGAGAGAAGTGGTGATCCTGTCTGTTTGCTGGGAGAGAGGAAGCTTCCGGACCACCTTTTCCAGCCAGATAGCGAGCGATCACTCAGCAATGAACACTAACTGAAAGCGGCCGAATGAATTTCCATTCTTTACGGGAATCGAACCCGTGTTCGGACATGAAAAAGACGATGTCCTAACCACTGGACGAAAGGGACCAAAAAAAGCCATTCTTCATACCTCAGCCCGAGAATAGAAGTGGTTCGTTTTGTTTCTATACGCAATTCAAGATTTCGTTTGTGTTCATGTTGGTGATTTCTGATGACCTGGCGGGTCGTCCCTCTCTTCCTGCGGGTTCCACCGACCCAGTGACACACCAACCACGCCCCCTTCTTTGTCTTTCAGCCCCTGAACAGAATAAGTAAGGCCTCGCTCTTTCCAATGAAAATAGGGGGCGGAGCGCCCGCTCAGCGGCGCGCTCATGCCAAAGTAAGAAAGAAAGTAATGTTAAGGTTGGGCGAAATAAGGTCAGCTGGTTACGGAAAGCTCAGGTTATAAAATCACTTAGCCGTTAATGAATTAATTACAGTAGCAAGGGGCGTCGGTACGGAGTTGCGTCAGCTGTAGATATAGACTAGGCTAAGGGACGGACTTCATCTCTTCTATTCTCTTTACTTACACCTTAAACTTCCGCTGGAGTCTAACGAGTTTGTAAAAGTGGAGCCTTCCACTGTGGCCGAGACTACAAAAGTAGAATACCATAGAAACTTCGCTGACTTTATCATAACCTTGATTTCGCTACGCTCACCAAGAACCCGAATAGCGGAAATCGGTTCGTGTTCCGCTTCCAAAGTCGTCGTCTTTGCCCGCGTGAACTGCAGACGACTCTCCAGTGGTTCCATTCCTTCTTACTTAACTTCTGGGTCAACCCAACCCGAATGGGAAGAAGAGGGTCACAAACAGCGGGCAGCTCCACTTTGTACATTTGCTGAGAGGCAGACCCATTAGGCATTTTTTAGAAAAGGGAAGGGAGCTTCTCACCGAAGGAGTGCAGTAGGGATGAAGGAGGCGGGAAGCTACCGCTTCTAGAATGCAAGCTTATCCTTGACTTTTTTAGAGCGTACCACTATTGAAATAATAAAAAGATTTATGGATGTGAAGTAATCGAGTAACAAATGATTACGGTTGCGGAAACCGGTGAAAGTCGGTTACCTTTGAATCAAAGTAGCGACGAGCCGAGTACTACGACTACAGGGGAGCAAAGCTTCGTAGACAGCTTCGCTTCGTCGCTTCTTCTGGCGACTAGCTTCAAGTGGGTGGCTTGGTAAGCAAGCTACCTTCAGCATCGGTAAAATCCTTTAAAAAAGAATAGGTCGGAATGGTGGGGAAGGGAGGCCCTCCTACTTCAATGGAAAGGGGGAATCGCCGTTTCACAGCCGCCCTCTACAACTACCTTTCGCCCAACATGATCACGAACGGGAAGACAGAGAATTGCGTAGATAGAAGGACGAAACGAACCAACCCACTTGTCCTGATCGGAACGATTGAAGAAAGAAAGAGAATGGTGCCCCTTTCGCCCAGGGGGCATCGTCGGAGAACAATGTCGGGGACAGGGTGAGAACCTTCGTTGGTTACGCCCTTATGTTGGTTCTTCCATATTTAGGATTAGATATGAGATAGATCCAGATAGAGATCTGTTATCTTCTCTCGATAGATAGAAAGATATATTGAGAAACGGATATTGATCTGCTTTCAAGATCTATGAGCAAGAGAGATCCCTAAATATCATTTGAAAAAAGAGATGAATAGATAGGGCGAAGCCAGCTGAAGGAAGTTGCGCTAACGCGCCCTGCAATCTTTCTAAAGCAAGAAGCGCCTTAATATTCTAATATTAGTAAAGGCGCTCTTAGCCTATCTAAACGTAGGCCTTTCTTTGCTCGTTAGCGCCCACTTACCCTGTATTTTCTTAGTTTTTTCATAAAGGAACCTCAAGTTTAGCCTTTGACAACCTTACTAATAGAAAGGGGCTAGCGCGCAATGGCTTTCTCTGATATGCTCGCTTCTTCAAGCTCCGCATGCTTTTCATTTTGATAGGCAGGTGCTTGCTGTCGCCAAAGCCGTAGCTTGCTGTCTACTAAACGAGCCTTCACTGCCCGCCCGGCCCCTATCTTTTAATCTTAAGTAAAGTGAAGTCAAATCAATGAAGTGAACAGCCCAACCTCTTTGTTTGAAGCTTCTACAGGAAGCCACTTGCTGAAGCTTTGCTTCCTAATTCCAAAACACAACAATAGACTTTGCAACTATAGTATAGGAAAAAGCTTCTTTGATAGCGGTCGGGGGTTCGGAAAGGATCTGATCGTAGATAGAGACTTAAACCTGTGTGGGTAGGGGCGGATGTAGCCAAGGGATCAAGGCAGGGATTGTGAATCCACCACGCGCGGGTTCAATCCCGTCGTTCGCCCATCAAATGGACCATTTGTTACGGAGACAATAAGACAAACCTTAGAAATCATTTTTCTGGCAGCATTCGGAGGCTTTCAAATCGTATCCAAGCAATTGGTACCCAATTGAAACATAGAAAGCATAGATTCGCGTCGCCTACTTGCGAAAGCACAAATGGAATGGCTGGATCATTCATTGTATGAAGTTTTAAGACCTCACTAATCAGCCTTACACTTTTAGTTCATAATGAATGAAGTGAACCCCGGATGAAGAGAAAATCTCCCTCCCTTTTACTAAACCACATGGGGAGCCCCGAGTAGTTTACTGAGCAAATTTTGTTGTCGTGACGATACCTTTCTTAGTGTGGAAGATCGGAAAAGACTTCTTCATCACGAGAGACTGATTGGGTCTGCCGTAGACACCCGGAGAGACTCCCACAAGGCAGGCTAAAGAGTCAGAGGACAATAAGCAAAGAGTTATGCTTTCATTTCTTTGTTGAGATTGAAACTGCCCTTTAAAAAGAGGGTAGGTATACGCATCGTGCAGGCCAAGTCAAGAAAAGGACTTCATTTCTTTCATAGTAGTCTTAATGACTAGTAGTTTGAAGCCTTAAGAAACCATTTTTCGGCACTCGGTTCCTTCTGTCTTAAAGTCAAGTTCAGTTTACTTTTTCGATTCGGAACCTTAGTCGAGCTGATGGCGAGGATCGATTTTTTTGTTCGAGGTTCAAGAGAAAGAGAGGAACCACCGCCCAATGGTGCTTTTACGAAAGTACGGTTACCGGTAGCTACCTTCGACACTATCGAACCTTAAATCCACTCTCAATCGCTCTTTTAGTGGGGAGGAACGTTTTCGTATCCTGACTTAAGGAAAGAAAAGTGCCCTATCTGCCTTTAAGGAGAGGGGGAAGTGCCAGTTGCTTGTTTTCGTCAAGCCCGTATCCCTATCTCTTTTAGGTTGGCATAACAAAGAAAGAGAGTGCCAAGAAAGAACACATACCCATCACTTTTGAGGGTTCGGGACCGTCAGGGAGCCCCTTTATAGACGTAAAGATTTGACTTCCACTGAACTGGCACTACTATTTGTCGGCCCTACCACTTGTCCTCTTTACGAAAATCCCGGGGTTTATGCGTGCGTTTTTCGAAACAAAAAGTAGCTCGTCAAGCTAAAACAGAGGAGTTCCTCACTACGAAAGGTGCTCCCGTGGATGGACGAGTTCCAAACTGCGAAAGATATGGAGTGGATGGCGTACTGATAGATTTCCTATGCGTTCTGGATCCAGCTGAAAAGCCCTTTTTATTAGTAAAGGCGCTAACGCGCCCTTATTGAAAACTAAAGTAAAGCAAGAAGCGAGAAACTTGACTTTGAGAAAGAAATGATAATAAGTAAAAAATAGATTCTAAAATATGGCATTCAAAAGCAAGGAGAGGAGCATCCATGACCCATGACAACAAATTCTTCTTTTGAAAGCCAATTCCTTCTTTCCATTTCAAAGAGAATGTTATTTGGTAAGCTCTTTCTTTTCATACTCATTGTCTCTTTCCTCATCTTATACTTCTTTTTGTTTATTCAAAATGGGTATTCCCATATGTTTTTTCTTATTTTATTCTCAAGGGGGAGTTAGGTAAGGTGCGCTGAATGAGCGTTGACTTCTTCTTTCTTACTGAAGAAAAAAGAGTAACATTCTTAGTATTAATTACTATATTTATAATTATTTCAGTAAACTGATTTCTCTGTCTATTTGGCTTTTTACTCCGAAACTTTTGGATTCCTAAAAAGCCAATGCTCTCTTTCGTATAAATTATATTGATTGTGTTTTGAGTTTTTACTGCGCCAGTTTCTCGTATATAAACATAAACACAGTGAAACTCTCCGCCGCCTATACGGAGAAGATCTTTCTCTCTGAAATGGTGAGGCCAAAATTGACAGGCTGCTAAAAGAGGGAAAGCAGCCTGTTGAAAGTAGTGGGAATAAGGATTTGCCCCTGGTCGAAATAAGGAAAGTGGCTCAGCTGAGGCAAGCATTTGTGGGAAGAAGAGGTGTCTCACAGCAACTCAAACAATCGCTGATTTGATATCCGCCGGCGTTATGCTTTACACTGATGGCGAACAGTGATCAACCAACTTAATGCCTTCCCTACCCAAAAGCGGACTCGAGGGCTCTCGGTATTGACAAATGAACCCACCTCGAGACCAGGCATGCAGCTTGCCGGCTGCACTACGCCCTTCCACATTCGTAGCTGTAGTGTAGGTGGATTCAATCCTGGCTGCCGAGCCCCTTTCTTCCTCGGTATGCACCTAGAATCAGACGGCCTTCCTTGTGGGTCAAACACTTCATTCTTTTATTCATTTTGTTTTGAACGTAGTTGCTTGGTTTGTTGATCTTTTTGAAACTTTTTTCTTCACTACGTAGCTTCGCCTTTCATCTATTTCGTTGTTCTGCCTCTTTTCTTTTCTAGAAAATTTGCCTTGCTATAAATCTTCAAGTCTCGAAGACGGGGCGTCGCGTTCGGGTAATCGAATGCGGCGACAGCTTTGCGTAGTTCCTCGTCTGTAAGCCCGGATCGCCACTCGGCGGTTTTACTGTGATTGGGGATTCTGGCCTCCCCGTGGCATCACTATCGGTTGTCCATTTGGATGATATGATGGTGACTACCACACCTGTTGTTGAAGGCTTGACAAACCTTCAAGCAGGACTTGCATCTACCAAGTGCTCCTCCCAGGGCCCCTCCATGAGAAGGGGACTGTGGGTGAGATCGGGACGGATCTTAGAGGTGATGCAACTTACACTCTTGAAGGGTGTAAGGCAGATCACACAGTGGTTTCCTGGGGTCCAGATTAAAATAGTCTGACTTCAGGGGTGCGATGAGAACCTCGCCCAACCCAATAGGGGAAGGCAACGAGCTCTCTCACACATTTCAATAATAGATTTATGAGAGGTGATAGGACTCAATGCCTAAAGCGTAGTGATTTAGCCTGGTGGCGGTCACTGCTGGTTCGAAGATCAAACAAGCAATGAAACCATTCTTTAACTTATGTTAATTTGAGGCCCATACGGTGGCAGAGAATTGGAGAAGATTCTCGGGCGTTGAAGAGCCTCTCTTTAAGGTGACTCTTCTCTCATCCAGGATAAACCAAGAACACTGTATTGCAATTCACCTGTTTACTAAACAGCGCTGCGACTGTGTAAAGGATCAGGATGCTGTTCACTGCGCTTTATTTGAAGCAGTGTAGCTCATCTCTTCAAACCTTTTATGGAGGCATAAAGACTTACGATGACACAGTCCCAGTGTCTTCACTCCGGTCTCAGGCATACCACGTATCATTCCTCCTTTTCATAGAAGGATAATAAGAAGGCATGATGACAGGTTTTACTTGGCGGTGCGATTCTACTTTATCTCTTTTCTCAATTAATAAAGTTATTAAGTTAGCAAAGAAGGTAACTAAGGCTCTTTTGAGCCTATAACACACTCGCCGATTTAGAGTCTGTCCAAGAGATTGTGGGGAGATGAAAGTGTTCCTCCTGATCTCTTTGTCCCGGTATTTACCTCGACTTCTCCACGATTCCTCTTGTCAGGATGTCGTGGGTACCGACTTGGAAAAGTCTTCCAACCGTATGCTTCTTCGATCACAATTGTAAGTATGACGGATGTTCTGAGAAGGCGAGACAATTATTTAGAAAGAACATTATATCGGTCTTTCCTTCTAAATGTCTGAAAATGGCTCTTATGCCTCTCTCTCTTTGGAGTTTATACACCAAAAGGGAGAGCAGTGGTCGTCAGGTATACTGTGGCCCCATAGAGTCAGATGCTATGCGTTCGACAAGAACAAATTGTTTTCAGGAACTGATCTCGATCAGTTCGAGAAAACGATCGGTCCTGTCTTTACCAACATGTCGACAACTAGGCTGCCCATGGTTGAAGGCCGACTGGGTCAGTCGGCTGAGTGGAGGAGGTAAGAGAAGAGATTCGCCATAGGAAACTATATCAATCAAAGATCACTCAAACCAGTCCATGACTGGTTGATGTCTGTGTTGAGAATGCTGCCCTGGATGGCACGTTCAACCAGGAAGGTCCTCTTGATAGATTAGAGGGCGAACGCCATGTGTTCTCATGACTTGAAGAATGCCACCGACAGGTGGCCTCCTCTGTTATTTGAGGTCATGTCGGCGGCCTTTGATCGGTCGTCTGCCTAACTGTAGTGAATCCTCGGCTCTTGCGATGGAACGCATTTGTTGTGCCGTCGCGTCAAAGAAAGTTTTTCACTTTGTCAGCTTTATTGCAGGACAACCCTTAGGGTACTATGCCTTCTTGGTTCTCTTTGCACTATCCCATCATATATTGGTGTGGTACAGGCCGAACAGGTACATCCAGGTATGCGCTTTGATAAGTACGCATTGGTGAGCGATGTAGTCATTGCTGACCCTATGGGCCGGCCCACGGAGGAAACTTGAAAGACTCGGTGTTAGGAGTTAGAATCAGCTATCAAAAATCTCTGATTTCTAACACTGATCGGCAGAGTTTTAGTCGGTTCCGAGTGAACGACCTAGAGCGACATTAGTCTGATCTCGGTTCGTTCACTACTGAACTCTACCACCCATATGGTTCAGTGGCTATCGGACTCAAACATAGTAGTGTCCGGATTCTCCACTCTGTGTCGTGTTGGTGGTGCAGGTTTCAGGGTACTCCTGCTCGCCTAGATCACAAAAGAAATAAATCCTTTGAACGTGTTCTAGCCATGCAGACGAAAACCCTATATGGCCCAGATGGTTTTGACCCTGGCTAGGTAGGGGAGTGTCCCCTTGTCCCTATCTCAAAGGTGTCATAATTGCTCGTCTGCAAGGAGATGAGGCTTCCAAAGACCTACGGTTGATCGATGAACTCTCTTCATCCAAGAAAAGGTGAAGGAGTTCTTTAGGAGTGGTCAACCCTCCGCGGGTGGGTTACGAATGGTTGTTATTACATACATTATACGGTACATTAATGCAACTCGATGTTTGCATCAGCGCCTTTTTCGATGCGCCTGTTGTGAATCACAATTGGCAGGCTGACCGACGCCAAGAATCTTTGGTTAGGCTCTGGTCTATGGCAGATCTATGACATGGTTGCATCACTAGGGTTGTCTTCAGACCTCCTATTTTGAAGACACCCCCAGTGTGAGCGACTGGTGGCTGCTGGGCGGAGTATCTGGTACAGAATACTTGGTCTCGTCTCGGGTTCAATCCAACCTCGAGCGAGTGAGTGGTATTATTGCTCCTGGTTATCCATTTCCATCGACTGGAGCATGATACTATAACCCACATCCATTATAGTAAGACTTTGGGCGTCTTGATTGCCAATGTGTCTGGGATTTCATCCGGAGAAGTGGCGGAAACGCTCCTGATCTTTAGGGTGGGAAATAAATGATCTATATGGTCGGCGGGGGTTGACGCAGAATAGACCCTAGGATTAAGGAGTCTAACCCCCCAAAAAAAAAGAAAGGACAGATAAGACTGGGTTATATCCCCTCTGTGGTCCGGTCCTTCCTTAGGTTCCGTACGATGCTCTGCTAGTTTATTGCTTGGGAGCACGAGATCGTAACTACTCGTAATATCCTTCGATCGCTTGCCGCGAAGATGGAAAGCGTGAGCTAAAGCGGTTACTGCGGTTAAGACTCAATCATTGTTAGGAAGTAGCTGCAAGAAGTAGAGCTGCTCCGAGTTTCTTTTGGCCTCTCGTGTGAGGGTTGTCATAACTTGTGTCTATCTGCTGTTAAATGACTTTATAGAGTCCTAAGGTAGTCTCAAAGATAAGGGATTCAAGCTGTATTTGTTTTGATTAGCTGTCCCAGGGAAAGGAGGTATTGGCTGTTGGCATGTCCGAGCTAAGATTGGTTGAGGCGGGTAAAGACGGTTGCGTAGCTTACTTGGTAAAGGATTCCTTTAGTTTAGCGGTCATGGATCGATTCAGGTGGTTAACTTGTATACCCCTATTCTCAGAGTTCACGTTCTGATCTAGTAAATCGACTTTTCAGATGAGTTCCATAGGTTTTGGACAGGACAGGAAACCTGGTGGTAAAGCGTCTGTTAAAGCACCGGGCAATGCGTGTATACTAGCTTATTAGCTTTAGTAGCTTGTGTACCAGCCTGTTAGCGAAGCAGGTACGCTGATTTGGGAATAAGCTGGAAGTAAAGTATATGAGTTGAAGTGAAGGGCGCTAGTAAGTAATAATAAGTAGAGCGGAACACTGTTGGCTGAACAAAAGACGTATGACTTGAGAAAGTAAGATTCCGATCTGTTGTCGTGGGAAAAGAAGTGAACATGGTACTTTAGAATGCAAATAGGTCCTTTTAGCCAAATCCAGGCTTTTGAGTTTGTAGCTGTGGGCAGCTAAGCCAGTAGTAGTTCAGTTCAGGTCAGGCATGAAGCCACAGGTTCATTTTATATCGAGACAGAGGTCAGAGGCAACTTGTTATATAGGTAGCTGTAAGTGTTAATAGATCTTCTCTTCTATACTAGTAGTAGCAGTAGTGGGTGAATCGGTTTAATATGGGGTTTTTTTCTTTATTAGAAGGATAAGCACGGTTATTGTTTGTCCCAACATTCAGCCGAGGTAGGCTACTAACTTGCTCGTTATAAGTAGTTAACGAACGGAAATAAGGCCATTTCATGTCTATAAGTGAAGATTGGATGGATGCCCGCTCCTTGGGTATGCTTTCAAAAGCGATTGTTTTCATGCTAAAGTTCGTGGTCTGTTGGTTTTTCTGTTCTCGTGGGGAAGGCGGATTGGCATCTACAAGTTGAGAGTGTGCTCGGGCAAGTACAACCAGAACTACTAGTAACGGATTTACCAATACGAGTAAGGAATGGAACTCTTTGTTTGAGAACTTTAGCTACGGACTTAGGTTAGCTAGCTCAGCTTCTCCTATGGCTATTTGGATTAAGGAACTAGGGTAACGCGAAGACAAAGAAGGCCTAATAATAATGGTGAGTCGAATCATGCGCGGCAGCCGTTCCAAGGCTTTTATGCCACCGTTCCGGCCTTATTTAAGATAGAGAATGAGGTTCAAGCAAAGACTCCGGTTTTGCCTAAGGCGAGTAGCAGACCTGGTTTCAGTGCACGTGTGGAAGGCAACTTCTGTTTAGCCAGCAAGCATAGGAAATAAATCCCCTGGGAACTTACATTAATGCTAATCCATTAGTTCTACTGGAAGTTTGCCCTTAGTTGTCCTGAAGTTAGCTGCTTGGCACAGGTAGCTTGGCTTGCTCATGCGGGGCTTCTTTGGAAAGAAAGTAACCAGGAATTCATATACAAATCTCTAATCCAGCTCGAGAAGTTTTATTTTGAAAAAGTAGATCGGGAGTTCAAGCAGATGTTAAATAGGGGGTGAGGTTTACTATTCTAGTCTACAGGCCACTTAGCTAAACGAAATCCTGAGTATCGACTGTCGAGTCTCGACCACGGTAGCTGCCGTTGAAAGGCTATAAGTAACGGCATTCTCAGTTAAGATAACAGGATTCAAGCTTGCTTGTAGTGTACGCTTGTTATAAGTAGATGTAGATGCGAAGGTGCTTTAAGGAACCGCCCTAACCCCTTAAATACGTTGTTAGAGGCGTTGGCTATTCGTAGATCTGTTATACAGGCGATTTCGCTACTTTCAATCCTTAGTTTAAACTTCAGTGAGTCTTGCTATCTCCCAGTCGTAACTGTACCTTAGGTCCACTCGCTATGGATGCGAAGAAAGTGACAAGTCAACCTAACCGCTTACCTTTGGAAACGCGCTAAAACAGGCCTATGGGTTCGCCTTCTAATAGAAGAAGTATATCTAATTAGCCAGATCGTCTGAAGCATGAACAATCACCTTGTTCCGAAGGCCTAGCGAGTTACTTTCTTTTTTAAAGGCGGTCCTTTCTTTCCCGGACCGATGACTCGCTTGTTCAGTACTTAACTATTATAGGAGGATGCCGTCCCCTCGGGACTACCAGTAGTTTCGGTTGTTGAATCTCGTGCAAGTTAGGTGGTTGTGGTTGTATTGGTTGCAAGCGGAACGTAGGCGCTTTAGTGTGTGTTGACCATGCACTCGCGTCATGTAATGTCGTATGTATGATAGAGGTGGTGTGGGTGATTGACCTCAATGCTAATGGTTATCCCAAAGGTTCAACGAATGAATGAAGCTATGATCGTACCCGGATAGAGAATGGTCTCCTCTGATGTCCCAAGCCAGTCATAATAGAATAGATAGGCAAAGCCGCCAATAGCAGTCTGTTCGCTTCATCGATAGATAGTAGGTTGCTTCCAAGCTCAAACCATTTGAAACTGAATTACATTTCTTTTCTTGTTATTGATAGAGTGGTATTCTCTGCCCCTGTCAAGTAAAGTAGAGGAGAACTGGAAGAGAGAAGGAAAGAGCAAAGGATTTACAAGTCTAATGGGAGAAGAATATTGACACGTTGACTGCCCGAGACTCTATAAATCAATCAAGTGGTTCGTCCCCGGCGGACCCCAACCGAAAGGCGCTGACGGACTAACGGCAAGCGAGATAAAGAAGAAAGCAGCTGGTTCTATGTGTAAAACCTGCCGCGGGAGAGTCTTTCCAATGATAATAAAGAAAGTTTTTGGGCAAGACAAGAAAGGAACTCGCGACACCAAGGGATAAGAGCTGATTGCTGGCGATGACTTGGTGAAGGGAATCTATGAGAGACGGTTTCGAAACTGGTTCCACCGAATAGAACGCGGAGCCAACGAGTTCAGTCGAACAGCGTAACGAGTCTAAGGGCGGACTGGTTGAAAGGAAATGGGCGGGCGTAGGCTTTCATTAGTGAACGCGCGGACCCCTGCTTATAGATATGAGATCAATGACTTAAAAGACAGATGCCGAGATAAACTGCTAGACTTCTCTTTATTGCGTTGCGAAGAGAAATCGAAGACGAAGATTTGCTGGACGCAGTGCGGCACTGGATGAAAGACAGAGAAAAAGAACAACAAACTCCACTGGAAGGGCATACCTCAAGAGCACCAATCTCCCCTGTAAACATCTATATCTGCACGAAGCCGACCTATAGATAGAAAGAAAAATTGCAGGAAAGGAAAATGAAATATGAAATAAAAAAAGATGCTTTGGGGAGTGTGATACGCGGACGGGGAGTACGCAGCTGAACAATCGCAGGGGCTTCCAGCAGTGATAGCTGAACTAACCAGATGGGTCGCCTAAAACCTGGAGCTGACATTTCACCGGAAATCAACGTCGGATCCTGCCATCCGAAAACGCAGTGACTGAAGCGGAGGATCACAAAAATGCAACAACACAACAAGGGGCGAACCATGCGCTTGCGCGAAGGAAGAAGCGAATCAATCAGAATGGAGACAGGGAGGAGAGGTGAAAGAGAGATTTTCGAGCCTGCAAGAGTACAACAACGGCTGAAAGCCGTTGCGCGCTAGTTTGTAGTTTAGGGGGTATAGTAAGGGTGCCCTTTCTAAAACTTATACTTCTATTTAATATAAGGTAAGCTTGAACCCTAGTTTTGGAGTTTTCCCTCAACCTATAACCTATACCAACCTAAGAAAAAGGGGCTTACGTTTTTCAGCTGCATCGCACTGCCGCATAAACAATGGATCCAAGGGCTGATGAGCCACCTTCTGGAAAGGAATAGTGAAAAAGCCATGTCACTTGGAACGGAACTGGTTGCCTTATTTACTTTTAGTAAAGACCGCTTTTGCAAGCCACCCCATTATATGGGCATGGTTGCTTACAAGATTAAAAGCTAGCTTCTAGATGTTCTTTGCCTGAACATATAGAAGAAGCAACCTTCTGGCCTCTCTGTACCAGTAGTGGAGTGGCTTGCTACTTTCAATCAGAAAGAAAATGGAGCAAGGCAAGGGGAGAAAGAAGCTGTCCCCTCTTCTCTCTGGATAACCTGCCGCCGGTCATATAGAGTGCCCGCCCGCCACCGCATATGTAGAAAAAGAGGAGCAGGGAAGGAAGAACAACCGTTTGACTTTGGCACATGAGGTGGGGGCTTTGGCTAGGTAACATAACAGGCTGTATTGGACTGCAAATCCTGAATGACGGTTCGACCCCGTCCTTGGCCTCGGGGAATGGCGAGCAGCAGGAACTTTAATGAATCAAATGGCATAAGCATAAGGGGGCTTTCCTTGTTAGAAATCCACAGACAACATTCTGGAATCCCAAACCAAAAATGCAACATGAGAAGGAGCTTTTACGTTACGCTTCAATAGAATGAATTCGGTAAGGGTGAATACGCCCCATGGTCGATCGAAGGTCCTGTGCCACTTGAACTCAAATCTATCTTACCTTCATCCATCGCCAGCTCATAACAAATGTTAGACCAATTCACAGGACTGACACAACCGAATTGGTTGAGGGAAAAGGAACCCCAGCGGCCGCCACTCCCGCCCCCAAAGCGGAGACCGAACAACCGCCGGGTTGTCGAGGACACGTCTGAAGAGGAGGCGGGCGCCCTAAGTTTACCGCCCTACCCACTAATGGACTATGAGGGGGCGAGCGAACGGGAACCGACCGAGAACCCGGAACTGCTTGACGGACGGACCCCTTCATACTCGATTCATTAGGGTCGGGGGATGAATGGAACCAATCAGAAGTAAATCGCGCAAGAAGCGGAACGGACCGCAGCGCAACGACTAGGACTCGTGTCGGAGAAGTTTTGAGCGTGAGCTAACACTGCGCAGCGGCAAGACCCGTAACTCTCGAAAGGGGCCACCAACCGCCTGAATCACTGTAGCAAACCCCTTTACTCCAATGGATAGCGCTTATCCCTTTCAATCAACAAAATGAAAAATGGGAGAAATGAAATAAATAAAAGAAAGAGAGAAAGATTTTATTGAAGAGGCTTTGCACCTAAAATAGACTAATGAAGATCCAGAAGAATGGGTCTGGGCTTTCAAAAAGATGAAGATGCAAAGGGTAAAGAGAAAGTCTTTGAACAACCAACCTGACATAAGGATTCTAGCCTGCCCACTTAGAGCGGATGGAGACTCTTTGACGGGGAAAAGCGGCACTGACATCTATTAAACAACACCAAGAACAAAGCCATACCATGCCCTCGGGAGAAACTAGTGATGATTAAGAATGCTGCCTTCAACATGGTGCCCTCAGTAGAGGGGCGGAAATGCTGTGGAAACTTTGACCGAATGAATAGGGATCAATTGATAGACATTTTTATTGAGAAAGAGAATCCAGGATGAACGCTGTCTTGCTATGCGCTGACTGGATGCGTACTCGCGTGATCGATCGATGGACGGAATTGGTGCGCGAATGACGAGACCGACCTAATAACCTAAAGTAAAGGCTCTTCCTCTCTTTTGGTAAGAATCTTGGATGACTGACACTAGGAACCGATCTGGAGAAACAAGAAGATGGCATGAGATACGCGGCGGGAAATTTTCCGATAGCGAATTATTTTGACTCGATGGATGGAGGGGGCCTCCAACTCAAGCACGAAATCAATGTTGAGTCAACAATCACCGAGAGGGGCACCACCAAGCGAGATCGAGACCAGCCCTTGTATAGGGTTCCAAACCTGCGCTTCTTCAAATATCCCATAAAAAGGTAGGGCTTCAAAGCTTGACTAAGAAGCGCGAAACTTGACTTTGAGAAAGAAGCGCCTTATATTCTAATATTAGTAAAGGCGCCTTAGCCTATCTAAACGTAAGGGGCCTTTTCTTGCTCGTTAGCGCTTTAGAAAGATTGCAGGGCGCTAGCTTACTAATAAGAAAGGGCTTTTTCAGCTTCTTGATTGGAATCGATTATGATTGAATAGCAGAAGTGCTTACTTAGTAGTAGAAACTCGGAGAGATTAGATAGAGAGGGGACTCTCTCATACCCAAGTAACTCCTAGGATGAGAAGTAGGTCCCTTGTTTCTTGGCAGGAATAGTTCCAGCCTTTGTTGTCTCCTCGGTAGAGTGAGTCTACTTAGCGAACTGGCAGGACGCGGGGATCGATTGATCAATATGAATCTCGAGAGTAGATGGTTGACCGCCGCCCCTTTGTCCTGGGGCTCCCGGCCGGGAGGGGGCTTGCTATCGTAACCTTTTCTCCCGGTGTATGTGAAAAAGAGTGACGAACCCATTTTTGTTCGGTCATAGGCTGGTTCCAAAGAACGAGAGTCGGCTTCTTAAGTCCGTTGTTCCTAGTAGCTCAGTGGTAGAGCGGTCTGGCTGTTAACTGACTGGTCGTAGGTTCAAATCCTACTTGGGGAGATTTTTGAGTTATCGCTTTCTGACTACATTAGCGAGCCCTGCCCTTCCTAGTTTCTAAACTAGCAGAATCGTGGGACATAAAAAGGGAAGTTGATTGTTGGTTTTTATTCCTCACTCGTATAGGTGAACTTGGTCTGTCGTAATTCTTAGGGGAGAAGAAGGATCCACTGGGAATGAATGGAAGACTGGAGTAGTATCTTTATTAGCCGGAAGGAAGGTCTCCACTCATTTCATTCATTCAGTGCCTCCGTGAGGCGCGACCCACAACAAACAAAGGGGGAAAGCTTGCTTGCTGTAGCCCTATTTTTGTAGACTAGGCTTGCAAGCGTAAGCCATTTTAAGCAGGCTTGAGAAGGGTAGGCTCGCAGCTTCGCCAGAAGCGACTAGTCGCCTCCTTTCCTCCGCCGAAAGATGCTTATTAGCCAGAAGTGACGAAGGGGGCTGGGGAAGGCCGATGGCTACATGAGGGGGAAGCTGCCGAAGCTGGCCCTTGCTTTGCTAGAGATTGTTATGAACTGACTAAATTACTAGATTCTCCCGAACGCTGGCTAAGCTTAATAAATAGTATTAGTTCTCTTCAATCAAATCAATGCTTTTGATTGATTCAGGGCACCGCCCTCCTTCTTAGAACCCATTGAGGGGGCCTCGGCTCCGGGAAGGGGAGAGTAAGGAGTGGTCAAAGCGGCAGACTGTAAATCTGTTGAAGTTTTTCTACGGTTCGAATCCTGCCTCTCCCACTTGTTTGTTGTAGACTCTCAGAAGAGAAGCGAGGCATTCGTCAGCGTAGGAAGGCCCACCGAGCGAAGCTCTTTCTTTTTTGGCCGTGCCGTGAAGTGAAATTGTATCGTATGTTAGTTAGAGAGGTTGGCGAACTACTATGATCTATAGATTCCCATTCATATCCAATCCCAACGAGAATAGAAGCGAGTCGCCTGGCTGGCTTGTAATGTAGTCTTTAGTTTATGTAGTGGCTCTCCTACACGCACGCGCCCGCCAGAATGCTCCTTGGTTTTGGACGGCTGCCGATATATACGATAGGCGAAGGAAAGACTTCATTTCATAGCGCCTGGGAACGCAAGTTTGATCGAGGATTGGAGAGGAGAGGCAAAGAAAGCGGCTCGGGATGGATTTAGAGCCTTGTGCGAGCCAAGGCGGTGAGAGTCGCACGTACGGTAACGAGGGGGTTCTGCGTCTATACGTGTAGTGTGGTGGTTGGGCCTACCCACCCTATTTGTTCCATGATCTATGGGTCTATTGCCACCACTTCGATCAATTAGCCAAGATTTTGACCGGATACGAAATCACTGGTGCTCGATCTAGTGGTATTTTTATGGGGATTCTATTTAATGCTGTAGGATCCCTATTCAAGATCACTGCAGTTCCTTTTCGGGCGGCCAGTAGGACGGACGGCCGCCCAGGTGGTAGGGTAGGTGGGGCGGTACCGCTCAGATTGCGGCCAATCTTCCTAACCGCGCGCGGGCCGGGCTTAGAGCGCGTGAAACTCATCACTACCTCGTAAGGGCGTTGGAGACCATAGCATGTTGCACGAAAGCGCCGCTTTCTCTGGAGTGTTGTCACACAGCTGCCTCGCCTAGAAGAGCCACTGCTCTGGAGTGTTGTCACACAAGATAAGCACGCGCCCGCCTGCTGGCCGCGAATCGAAGTTCTCTTCCGGTCAACTGTCCACCCAGTCATGCAAAAACACAGAATCACGCAACGCACGCTGCTGGTGTGCTTCCTACGCGAGGAAAGAAAGAAGAGCGACAAGGCGAAGTTCAGATTCGACTGTTTGCAGCATGGGAGCAGATTACCCAAAATCCCTGGGAACAATAAAAAGATATCTCGGTAACGAAAACTATAGGGGGCTGTATTGGCGAGATCCAACGGTGAACAGCCGCCCAAAAGAAAACCGCCTGGAAGTCCGAGGACCTTTAGTACCGTACCCTACCCCCGAACCAGCAGCTTTCGCGCTAAGAAAAGACCGCCCTGCCCCTTTCCTTTCTCCATTCCGCTTCCCTTCTTGCTTTGTTCCAATAGAGTCTAAGGCAAAGCAAAAGTGGTTCGTATGCCTACTTTACCTACTTGACGAAAGGAACACACTTTCGCTCCGGGTTTGGCGGATTGAGCCTGAAGTCAGCGTCACCCTTCCTTTGACGGCGTCGACGCTTTGGTTACCGGCGAACGCTTCAAAGGCGACCTTCCGGAGTTTCCGCCGTTTCAGATTGAAGTAGCCTTTCGTCGCCCTACCAAACGAAAGCATAGGTCACTATCAAAGAGCCTTCGCCCACTGGCGTACCAAAAAGGTGCGCTCCGCAGGTTGGTTCTTCGGTTTTTAGAAATGTGAAAGTAGCTGCGAAGCCCCTACTACTACGGTTTGATTCGGGCAGAAATAGCCCCAACTAGTCGTATAAAGCTTGTGGTAAGCTGCCTTGGATATGAGGAATTCCTAAAAAAAAGGCAAAGTCCGGTATTTGACGAAGATCTTTCTATCAATAGATAGGATTTAGTGTTCGATATAGGGATAGATCCATCTGCTCTTTCTCTCCATTTTTTTTTAGAGAGCGGATATAACGATATAAAAAGAATCGAGATGATAAAGGATTACATAGATACTAAGGGATGTCTATTTATTCCTCTTTTTAGAGAAAAAGATATCTCGTTTATCTATCTTTGTCTATCTATCATTGATTCTATCTTATGAATCAAGTCGAAAGACTTCTGGGTTTTTTGTCTCTAGCTTCTGAATTTGATTGATCGTTTCTCGCTAACAAATGAACGAGCCCGTTCCGAATAAGCCCGATCCGAAGTTCTCGCGAAGAGAAGGTGATGCTGCCCCCCTCCTCTGTCTTTCTCGCTTTGCTAATCTTTTCCTCTAACGCGGGCTGGCGGCGGGCCTAAGAGAAGAGCGTCTTCTCTAGGGTCCTTTTTCTTTTTTAGTGCAACACAGGAAAGCGCCCTTTTTGTCATCCCCAGCTTCAGATTTTGTATTGAACGCATGGCGTAGCTAGGACCTTCAAATCATGTTTGAGCCTATGTTCAAACTAAACCCAATTTATTTGAATAAGGTTGGTGCGAATGCCCAAGTTCAGAAAAGGGAATGCTTCTCCCAACCACAAAGGAAAGGCCTGGATGAAGGGAGGGAGATGCGTATGGGGAAGGAAACGCTTTCGGAGATCGAGATTTTATTTGTTTTTCATCGAAAACGAAGAAGGCCGAGGATGGCCTACGGTGCGTGTTATCTGAAGGGAACACGCTTTTCGACCGCGGTATGATTGCCGGGCTTCTCGTTCCGCCCGCTGGCCTATTGGGATATAGCCTTCGGGCTTTGCCAGCCTCTTATTTAATAAAGAATTCCACCGCCCGGGAAAGCGCTGGCAACAACAGAAAGGAAGTAATCCATGTAGCTGCGCCCGCCCCTTCTTAGTCAATGGGGCAGCAGGTTCGGCATCTACTAGAAAATAGAGAATCCACTTCAGATAACCACGCCTCTGCTAGGCAGCGTGTGGAATAGCCGAGAGCGCGACCTTTTGATATATATAATCCGTCGAGAGTGGAGTTACGGGAACAGCTGTCTGATGGAAAACTACTTTCACGTTCGGTTCAGAGAGCACTTTTCTGCTGAGAATTCCTCGTTCCTCGTGTGAATTCCCAGCGGCGAATTAAAACTTGTAAATCTCATCTATCTCCATCTCTCGAGCCCTTGAAGAAAACTCTCCTTCGACTCATATCTCTTTTTGACTTCTATATATGTGGGCACCTGATATCTATGAGGGTTCGCCCACCCCGGTTACAGCATTCCTTTCTATTGCGCCTAAAATCTCTATTTCTGCTAATATTTCACGTGTTTCTATTTATGGTTCCTATGGAGCTACATTGCAACAAATCTTCTTTTTCTGCAGCATTGCTTCTATGATCTTAGGAGCACTGGCCGCCATGGCCCAAACGAAAGTAAAAGACTCTAGCTCATAGTTCAATTCGACATGTAGGTTATATTCGTACTGGTTTCTCATGTGGAACCATAGAAGGAATTCAATCACTACTAATTGGTATCTTTATTTATGCATTAATGACGATAGATGCATTCGCTATAGTTTTAGCATTACGGCAAACCCGTGTCAAATATATAGCGGATTTGGGCGCCTCTAGCCAAAACGAATCCTATTTCGGCTATTACCTTCCATTACCATGTTCTCATACGCAGGAATACTCCCGTTAGCCGGCTTCTTGTAGCAAATTCTTGTTCTTCGCCGCTTTGGGTTGTGGGCTTACTTCCTAGCCCCAGTGGGAGTAGTGACTAGCGTTATAGGTCGTTGGGCGGCCGGTTGCCACGAGTGTGGTTTGGGGACTGAAGGTAGTTCTCTGTGCACTGACACGTAGCTTACCGAATCAGTTGCGACACGGATGGGAATGCATGCTACGAAAGATAGGATCGAGTCTGATACATCAACCGTCTACTCAATATCCTTTGTACGAGTCCACAATCACCACACGAGATGAACCTTGGTTTGCGGAATTGAAGTTGGCCTTAGGTGTAATAGGACCAGTTACGCGCGCGATCGTGTATACTGAGGTGCCTCGCCGGTTATTGTTGGAACGACGCGAGTACGGGCCGGGCCCCTGATTCAGAAAGATGAAGAGCCCAAAAGTATAAATAGGGGGTTACAAATTATCCATCTCATTGGGGGCGGAAACGAATAGACATCTCGATGTGATACAGCCTTTCTATTTTAGTTGGGAAAGAACGAAGAAGTCCATCCGGAACCGTCCCAATGAAGAATAAGAGGAGAGCAAAGTTACCGGCGCGCGAAGCGCATGCGGAACGGGCACGGAGAAAATATGTGGAGAAGAAGCAGCTGAGCTCATTCCCCTTCGCTTCCTGGGCCCAAAGCAGTGCAGTCTTTCCTGGCCAAATCAAGGATTTGGGGCTTCGTTACGCTACTTAACTATAGAAATCCATTCAGTAATATATATGAATAGAAAGATAGATCCATCCATCTATCCTATCCGGATTTCCATTTTTATATCTAAAAGAATCGATTTCATTCAACGTTTGATTCAAAGAACTGCGCTTTTAGCTCCCCGCTCATGAAACGGCTCTGCTGCAATGGATGGCAGAGGGTCCGTAGTACCCCAAGCACTGGAGGATCCAGTAGCCGAAGGGGCCCAGAAGTGCCTACTACTACACCACACCACACTTCTACTCTACACCTACACATTTACAGAGTTAACCCTGTCCATCCCTGGCAGAGCTTAAGAGGGGCTTCCATCTTATTCCTATCCCCATCTTCAGCTCAGGCTAACGGGGCCTTACTTATTCAGGGGGGGAGAGTGAGCCTGCAGCTAACTGTTGAGAGTGAAAATCCTTGGCCCTCTTTCATTCTCTTACAGGGTTCCAAACCTTCTTCAACATAGGTGACAAACGATGAAGCAGAGATGGAAGAGATCGAACACGGGAATAAGAAGCAAGCTCGCCTTCCTTTTTGATTTTTTTGATAGAGGGGGATGGAGAAAGTGGACAAAACAGACTAGCATTTCTCATCGAACAAATACGGGAAAAGAATCATATTGAAAACGTTCCTAACCAACCAGCCCCTTCCTCTGTAGAGCCATTAAGTGATCCGAACCTGCCCGGAGCGAGCCCCCATAGAGGCAAGTGAAGTTGGTGAGCCGTATGATGGGCAACTATCTCCTGCGGTTCGAGAGGACTCAGCTGTTAGTTAGTACCCCTGGTTTCTGGGGTGGACCCTTTTCACTCTATTTTATTATATACGCTTAGCGAAAAGAATGTTTTTGGATACACACCTAGGACATGGATTCTATATGAACCAATGGATCGTGACAAGTCGTTACTACTAGCAATGACTTCCTCTTTTCATTACTTCATTCTTTTCATATCCCTCTCCCTTGTTCTCAGTTACCATCAAATGGCACTCACAGTTTATATCTTTAAGTTCGATCATCGACAAGGTTCAAAGAAAGGGTGGGCCATTATTAAAGAATCGATTCAAACCACAATGTTAGCGGATGGCGGCCTCCGTCTTGAGACTCTACCCTGCCCGTTGGATGGATGGTGCTTCTTGTCCCTCCTTTCTTGGAGAGGATCCATTAATCCTTTTCAAACCGAAGGTTGATTTTAAAACCGGGACGAAGTTTGGGTCAAAATGTATCGTTGAAGCCTTTCTGCAACATCTTCTGTCTATGGCCACGCTACGAGTCCGCTGTCAATCTTGCTGAGCCGGAGTTTGCTCGTTTTAGTCCATACAACGCCTTCCTCTGAGTCGACTAACTGATGTGAAGAAACTGATCGCCCTGGCGAAGGTGGCATGTAAACTCCTCTATCGGTTTTCAACCCAGAAAAGCATTCCACATCTCACTGGAACGAAGGCTACTTTCTCTCACCGTGGCAACTGCAATCAGAGCCCTACAGTAACCTTGCCAGTAGCAAAAGTCTTCTCAGAATCGATACCAAGAGTGAGTCTGAATTTCAATAGTGGTCTTTCCGTCAGAAGAGGTTGAACCCTGAGTACAGTGTTCCGGGTGTAGGTGGAAAGAAGCTGCATGCGAAACGGTGCTCAGACGAAATGTTCTTTCTCGGCCATTGGATCAGCAAGGGTGTGATTCAGATGGATCAAGAGAAGATCAGGTCTGTTGTGGACTGGGAAGTGCCGAAGAAGGAGAGAGCAGGCAGCAGTTGGTGAAGCCAGATGCTCGAAGCCATTTTAGATACGGCAAGACAGCTCAGGAAGAGTAGAAAGTTGCCACAACCAAGGGGGGGTTGTTTGCTTTATAGGAATAGGAAGCCAAAAAACGTGAGCCTTTTTACAAACTTCTTAAAGGGGGAGAGCGCCGGGGCGGCGTCAAGGAGAACGTCGTGACGCCATCAGTTTGGAGCGCGAGGCCGGCAGAGCTTGCTGCAAAGGAGATAAGAAAAGGCTCCGCAGAGGAGATCCGGTAACTGTTATGAATGTGGAGGAGTGGGGCATTTTGATCGTTACTATCCCAATGTTCAGACGCACGAATGCTGCTGGGGGAGTGCAGAATAGACCAGCTGAAGATGGAAGAGTGAACGTTGTGGAGCCTAGAGCCCGGGAAGCTCTAAAGGTAAGTTCAAGTCGGAAACATAGCGGGGGTTCTGAAGCTTAGGAGAGGAGACAGTTTCGCTGTCGTTAGATTGTGCGGCAACATGAGCCAACGTCAGCAGAAAGGAGGAGGAGACGGAAGGATGTATTCCGAATCTATGTCGGAATTGGCCAGTGCAAAGATGATCATTGATGCTGGGAGTTCGGATAACATAGCGTCCACGGAGATGGTGGATCAGTTGGGGCTTCCGCCCTTTTAAGTAAGGGCCTCATCCAAAGCCCTGCCCTATCGAATCAGACCAAAAAGTGCATAACCAGATTGGAAGCACGGAGGTTAATTCGCAATGGGCTAACTCACCCAGCCATGATGCATGACAGAAGAGAGCGAGCACAAAATGGAGTTTCCCTCTTGGGTGAGGCTCACGTCCGGAAAGAATCTTTTTCAAGACTTTCTCACCTATGTTGAACTTTCCCGTGCATTCCAAAATGCGGCATAGCGAGCTTCGGTCCCAGCCCGCTTGCTGTCTCCTTTCGATAATCTAGCTTGGTCCTTTCTTTTACACCTTGTGGAAAGTGGAGTGCATAAGCCCTTTTAGAGTTAGAGATAGGCTTTTACTGCTCTCAAAGCGTATCGAAGACCTTGGAGCAGGACTCACTTCGATGGAGGATTCGGAGTTTCCCCTTCCACCGTTAAACCATTTTTTGCAGTATCGTGCATACAATAAGTAAAGTAATTCATGTCAAGAAGGGGAGTGCGGCTACACTTACTCGAGCTCTTTCCTTCGCTTCTCCCCTGGCTTAAACAAGCCAGTCGCTAAGCCCCCGACCTATCGGTCAGTAGCGGAACCCCCTCTAACGAGCAGGTGAACCACCTCGTGTTGTTAGTTCGCTCTCATGGACCGATTGTGCTACTTTCAACCCTGAGTAGCGGGTATTAGGTGAGGGGATACCTGCAGAACCGTTTCATTGTGGAACAAGCTACGCACCTTTGAGTTCTCGGGGCTAGTGATCGGTAGTTTCAGAATGAACGGTAGGATTCATAGGCAAAATGAGGGGGCTACCTCTATTATGCATGAGGGCTAACTGAAGATGCACAGAAAGTCGTGATTGGCAACCTCGCAGCACAAAGTCAATCAAAAAGGCAAGTGAAATCAGCTAAATCCGCATAGGATAATACATCGGAAACGAGTTAAGAGTCGGACTAGGATTCTATCATTCCTCCCTGGCTGGTGGGAACTGTTGGACCATTGGCTTCTTAGCCGACGTAAGACCTTCATCCGGCAGCAAAAAGCTGTCCCTTTGGAGCAGCTCAAACTTATTCCGGGTATGAAGAAGCGGGAGTGCACCACATAGAGGAGAACCCTACTCGCCTTTGTATGCCAAGTCACTGGACCGGCGAAACGGATTCCCCCGAGGTTGAGCTTTCAAAGCGGGATCGTTCCAACGCGCCCACGCCTTACTGCTTATTCGGGGGCGGGTGAAAGCGCTTATGGGACCATTTGACATTCATAGCCTTTCAATCCTATTCGGATCTTGCAAGACTGGCATATGAAACGAAAGTCATCCTGAAATATGCTAGGAGCTTCTTTCCCACATATCCTAACCGGACATTTTACTATTTGGTCGAGCGGAAAGCCGATTCGTTGGACGGAATAAGCAGAGGAAAGAAAGAGAACACTTACTTACTCTTACTGCTGATTTCATTCAAAAGCGAAGGAAGAAAGTGACTCGACCAAAGCAAACAGCAAGCTGAAAACGCTAGCTTTAACTTGAAATTGCGAATAGAAAGAACAACTATGTAAGTAAACCTTAGCTAGTCCGTAGGTCCGTTAAGGAAGTGGAACGAAGCCAAAGCTTGACTTTACTAAACAAGCGAGAAAAGCCCTTTCTATGTTATTAGTAAAGCGCTAACGCGCCCCTTATTGAAAACGGCCTAGCTAACGCGCTTTAGTTTGATTGCAGCTCGCGCGGGCGCTCACGTTTTTTGGCTGAGCCGTATCTTGCTGGTAATGGATTGATTCTGGAATCTTGCTTGGTTTAGGCAGGTAAGTGTTAAGAGGCTCTTTAAGGCTTTCATTAGGTATACATAGCTACACATAGGAGTTTCTTGCAATACATAGTGGTTGGCTTCGAATCACATGAGCCCATATAGATGTCCACCCCTATTCCCTCTAAAGCTCTCCCAATGGGGAACGAAATCAGTCCATACAAGGACCTACTGAGTCATCAACCCTTGCATCTATTTGATGCATCATCACATGGCCGTCGTGTAACTCCTCGAGAATCATGTCATTCGCCTGTCACGTGTTGCCACCAGAGTCATAAATACTCGAAGTAAGCTCATGGCTCGCCCCAATCTCTAAAGGGGCTTATACGAGCGGAGTGCTTAAGCCCCTTTAGAGATTGGGGCGAGGGCGGCTTTGATGAGAGCTCAGGGCCGAAGGCGGCTTCGCTTAGTACATAAGCTGATAAGACCTGCGGCAGATACAGTAGAGCGCATGCAAAAAGGAGCTTATAAAGTAGACAGCAAAAAGTGAATTGCCTGCCATATGAGACAGACAAGCCGCTCCTTCACTATTGCAGAGCGGCTTCGCTCAATCAATGCTACAACATTTTAGTTGAGTCTAAGAATTTGGTTTTTGCTAGTGGATTGGAGCGGCTTCGCTATCCCATGCAAGTAAAGGGCCAGTCCTCCTATCGCGAACCTACCCACTTATCTACCGCATCGAGGCGAGCATCTCGGCTTGGCTGGAAAGCTTTTATATAGCAAAAAACCGGAAGGCTCGGGTCTTTCCGAGGCCAGAAGGATGGAGAATAGGGTAGGAATGGATAGGGGTAATGGCGGGTAGTGAGCTCTATTGGGTCCCTAGGGTCGCTTGGGAGCACCTTGTTGCTACTGAGGATCATAATTGGCCGGAGGCGCAGCGTTGTTATAAGCGGGTCTGGGCGGGGCTTGCGCTGGGTTTTGCGGTTGCGATTGGGTAGGAGGTTTTTGAGTGGGTTGGGGGACGGCCCCGGCCCCCTGGATGGCTTGCTGATTCCGGGTGCTCTGTTGTCTCTGTGCATTCTGCTGTGCTTGAACCGCATTAATTTGATCCGGAGTGATGGTAACCTCTTGAGTAGGCTGCTGGGTTCTTAGGGTATTCTTCGGCTTGCCCTCTCCCCCATTAGAACAGTTCCTGAGGAAAGTGATAGACCCGTCTTTTATACTCCTCTGCATGCGGGCAGCTCGTTCAAACAGTTGAGGGAATGTTCGGAAATCTCTTAGCACCATCGCTTCCTTGATGGGCCCATGCTGGTTATCGATAACCATTTGTACTGCATCTTCCTCTTTTATGTTCCATTTTGCTTTAGCTGCTAAATTCCTCCATCGGTTAACAAAGGTTATGAATTCAAAACCGGGCTGCATTTTTTCATTCACCAGATCACAGAGATTGGGGGATGCTCCACCTAGTGCAACTACTGGCCGGTGAATCCGTCAATCACATCGTCAAAACTACGTAGAGCATCAAGGGGGAGAGATGAGTTCCACTTGAGTGCTTCCCCTTCTAATGACTTCTGGTAAAGGTGGATAAATAACCCAGACTGGGAATCAAGGCCTCGGCAATCCCCACAGAAGGACAGCAAGTGATGATATGGGTCGCCGACCCCATTGTATTTACTAAACTTCGGTATCTTGAACCCTTCCGGCAGAGCTACATCTGGATGTCGGCAAAATCTCAGTCGTAAGGCGTGCTGTTAGAAAACTAGAAATCTTATCTACGATCACGGATCCACGACCATCCTTGCTTCAGGCATATCATTCAAAGACGGGAAGCTTCTTTGCTTTCTATATATTTCTTTTCTTTCCTCCTCTCTCTTAAGAAAGGGCATTGTGTCAGAGAAGAAATTGGATTTAGATTCTGTACTAAGGTAGACTGAACACCAAAAAAATCTATCCAAAGTATGAATGAGAGAAAGAGTACACTGAAGACTGACTATACCGCCCGGAGCTCTACTGAATCCAATGGCTTGAAGGCTTCAAGAGTGAGGAAAGGTTCTTAGCCACCGGGGACCGGCTTTCGTTAAAGCACCTTTGGGCGATGGCCGATCTCTCACTTGACTTGAAGATAAAGAGCCACTGTGATTATATAATTCATTTTGAAAGAGAAAGAACAACTATTTAAGTAAACCTTAGCAAGTCCGTTCGATCAGAGCCTGGACCTATGCTTTGGTCAATAGTAAAGATGATGCCAAGAAAAAGGAAGCGGTACATTACAACAGTAACCTGCTCGTTAACAAGGCAAGCCCTTCGATCGACAATCTTCATTGCCTCTTTCCGACCTTCGCTTTTGAACGAACTCTTTCTTCTCGAGCTTATGATCACTAGTTGGCCTCTCCATAGGTATAGCCAGCCAGAAAGCCGAGCCCGCAGGAACCAGGCTTTTGCCAATAAGTCGAGCCATAAAACCCATTTCAAAGTTATCCTGTTGGTCCATGGTCTGTTCCCGCCTCTGGTCCCCTGCCAAAGCAACCGCCTTTCCCCCTATCCTTTAAAGCCGGTACCAAACCTACTCGTCTGCTTTCTTGTCCCTCTAATGCTAACTAGTTTTAGGCTTCATAACCACCACCGTCATCTCTGTCCTGAGTCTACTTCCCCTTCAAGTGCCTATAGCCTATATCTGAATCATTCATTCCCGTAGCAGAGCAGTACGCTTGTCACTATTCTTTCCGTGCTTTATCACTCTTGTTAGCTGCTCGTTAGCTAGCAAATCCGCTATGGTCTATGGTCTCCTAATAAGCGTACTACCTAGAAAGCTCAGTAATTGGAAAAGAAACAGAACTAGAACAAGAAAGCGGTGGGTTTCGGGCTTGCGAGTGCCTATCTATTCTAACTTCCTACTAGCTAGTGGAGCGAGTATTACATAACCTTGACTGATAAGGAGAGGAGTACTGAACATTAAGCTAAAGAGGAGTCTATGCATGTCGAGCAGAGATAAGACCAGTGCGAGATATGAGATCGAGAGCATACTAGCACAGTTATAGAACATAACCGCGAGGTGCAACCTCTATTCCAAGAAAAGACTGAAGAGGTCCAAGATCCTTCATATCTTAAAGGCCAGCTGATCCTTAAGAAAAGAAACGAAATGGCATCAGCCCCATCTCCAGAGATAATAAATCGACATATACCAAGCACTAGGCGCTAACAGACAAAGGCGCTAACAGGACAAAAAACAAGCTTCGAACGAGAATGAAAAGATCGAGAGTACGTTCAGTGGTTGTTGAGTTGTCTTGGCCTACTGAATAGAGAGTTGAATTGACTAAGCGCCCCGTTTGCTGGGCCTACAGAGAGAGAGTTACGTGTAGTCAACTCGGTGGGGTATTCTCAATCGGCGAAGCCTCGCTACAGTCACAGCTACAACAGCTAACAACAGAGCGGATATCACGCAGCGGATATATCGGTTGTTAACATCGGGTGCTAAAAGAAAGCAACACGAATTCTCTTATATAACGAGATCATATTATCTTACATAACCAGCGACAGGGGTCTCTGGCTTGAAAGACGACACTGCCTGTGATACAAGAAGGCGCTCGTTGATGGCGCGAGGAGGAATGGCCAGCCAGCCCCCTACCTACACAGAAGGGAAGGAGATCCACCACGCCAGCGCGCATCGCTAGCTCAATGAAAGGCAACCTACTACTTTCTTCCTGATGCCTTAATTGCGTATATAATATAGTTGTGTCCCCGCTCTTCCCTCTTTCTAGTGTTTGGATCTCGGATCGAACAATCACGGCCCAGAGTGCTCATTGAGCCGGTAACCGTTGGTCTAGTAGCGCCGCCCCTAACTCTTGATCGGAGGAAGCAGCACCAGTAGGGGAGATAAAGTGAGATTAATGTAATAGGATTTGAACCCACTTTTGGAAAAGAATAAATCGAATGCGCCAATGTCAATGCATTTGACCAACCGATTGAGAGATTGGATTAATTAAGCCCCTTAGAGATTCACTAAACGGGAAGGCAGATGCGACCAATTCAATTCGACCGCTTGGAAGGCATGAAAATATAAAGCACGGCGGCACCGCTAATGGAAGAGCAAGACAAATAGTCAGACTTTTTGTATGAGATGGCTTGGCTTAAACCTTGCCTTTCTGGCTGCTAGGGGAAGAGCGTAGGAAGTATAGAATGTCTTTCCCGCTCTTATGATTGGCCATTCCCCTCCTTACCCCGCTGGTATCTCTTTAAGGATTGATGCTTTTCCTATCCAATATGAGCTAGTTAGTTAGTAGTTGGCATTCCTATCCTAGTAGGAAGGTTCTAACAAGATAGTACGGATAGTCAAAGGGATGGAAGCCCGCTTTTCATTCCTTTTTTATATTTAGTTATCCTGCGCTATTCCTAAATCAGGATCGTGAACCTATCTATTTCCCTTCTATTGACCTAGTTTTCTTGTGAGAATATCATATAGTGAGGGTGCAGTGTAGAGATGCTCGACTGGTTGATGACCTGAACTCAATCTTCATGTGAGAGCTGCTTGAAAGATAACAGATTAGTCTCTATCCCAAAAGTGGGGCTCTGGAGGTGAAGCCAACTTTCAGTCCGATTGATCATGACGAGCGGGGGAAGTGAACTGACAGTCGACTAGACTTAGCGAGAGAGGGACTGATTAAAGCTCACTATCTGCCTGCTCTTTCAGTCAATAGTCCAAGGTAATAGGCTCGGGCCCATGGGCTTATTTTATAAGTCGGGTAGGCATGTTCCGTTCCGTAGTCGAACCCTTGGTGAGATGGAGAGATCCGTCCGAGAGGTAGCTTTTCTCACTCAATCAACGTGTCTGGTACGATTTGTAAGGGAGAAATTGTTCTTTGTTCAAGCGTACACTGATTCTAAGATGTTCATGAACATAGGAGCCCCCTGGGTTCAAGATCTCATATAAATCTTCGACTGCTGGGAAAGAATTGGGGTGCGGCAGGAAGAAATGGAATTCGAGAAGTATAAACTGGTCTTCCCAACTGCTGAATAGAATCCTCACTGGGTGGCACTGAAGTTCGGTTTCGATCAAGACATCCCAACAACTGACTAAAGAGGGGGAGTCATGCGGCAGTTCAATCGATGACAGAGGTCCTTTTCCAGCAACTCTCTATTTGAAAGCCCCTACTCCCATAAAGAAAGAATGCGCAGGAGAGGACTGAGCTCGGCTCAATATGGGCACTGGTGGGTCAGCTTCAACAGGGAGCGCACAGCCATACACGAATCACTTTAAATACAAGAAGCCGAGAACCCAATCGTGTCACTAGAGCCAGGATAGGCAGGGCGCCTTCATCAGCTACGGGCACCAACTGACTCACATAGGGCACAGTATCAACGGCTCCCGAGAGGGGTCAGATTTCAAAAACTTCTATCGGCGGCAGTAGACCAGTAACAATCCGGGAATGTCACACAACAACTGCTACCTCAAGTGCAGGCAACATTGCTTCAGAGCAAGTTACTATATTACGGGAATCATCCTCTGGTCGTCGTGTTAAGCAAATAGCCAGCAAGCCCAAAAGTCTGGCTGTTACAGTACCCAGAGACTCAGGTGATGGGGAGAGAAGTCAAGCACAGAGGCACTATAGAGAGAAAGGGGGGAAAACATCCTTGGTGGAATGTCCCCAGCCAGGGAAAAGAAAAGCTGTGACTGGCTTGAGGGGTGGTAGTGAACTGGGGAAGCAAGCAGAGACTACAAGTGCGAACTCAGAACACTTGGAAGAATGGACTGCACTTATGGAAAAGAGTAGAGAGATAACTCAGAAGAGACTGAAAAGGGAAGGGAAAAGATAGTCAAAATAATTGTGAGGCTTAATTATGAAGGGGCACAGTGCGAGTCTAGAGAAGAGAGTCTCCGGGGAGAAGTCATATCTCTTTGTGACCAAACGGAGAGGTCCTCCACAAGCTCTACCCCGAGTACTTCGACGCCGTTTACCAGGCGCCTCACTGAAAGGTGATACTCCAGGAGAAAGTCGTGGATAAGAAAGATTTGCAGTTTCAGAAGCGAAAATTCTGGCAGCTGTACATCGCTATACTCGGAAGATCATGGCAGTCACCCCCCTTTCAGTGCCCAGACATAGAATGAATGTGTAGGGGCGGTGACAGCACTGACTGAGGCTGGTTTCAGCGCATACCACTTTAGGGCCATCTTGATGCAACTGACAGAGGACTTTGAAGAGCTGCTGAAACAGGCAGAGGAGAAATACAGCCCCCTGCAAAGAGCCATCGAAGAAAAGTTGGGCCCGAACTCGCCGAGAAAGAAGGCAAAAGGGCTAAGTTGTCCACGTCGGTCACTCAGCTTGAACGGATAAAGCGGCGCTTTGGAGAATGCATTAAACTTAAACAAAGTGAAGACGGCCTTAGCTTCTCAACAGAAATAACTGGCTGATATAACCGCTGAGGTGGCTCTGATCGAACTTCAGTATGGAGTATCCAACCTCCACTCGACGGCTGAAGCTTGACATGTACGAAAACAATCAATCCCTGAAAGAGGAACTGGGATCATTCTCTTCTGTACTGTAACTGGCTTTCCCACTGTCATTTATCCAAAAATCTCAATGAAACTTACTTTTTTTTTCATTTCCTTTTCTTTGGTAAGTTCGTTTTACACCCTCCGCCTCCCCCCACTTATAGTAAGTGTGCATAGCCTCCCCACAGCCTTCGGGGTCAAATCATGAAAGGGATTGACCTAAGGAAAGTCACTTCATACTTTAAAGGCGGACAAATGACATAGAATAAGATGGCATCGAAGAGAGAAGGACAGTTCATCCAATAGTACTGATAGGACCTTTTCATCTAATAGAATAGATCACGCCTTGGGAGTTCTCTTTCTCTCTAACTATCCATTTCGTAAGAGAAGAAAGAAAGGATTGTAGGGCAGATGGTATGCCCCTTTCATGATCTAGGCGCCGTTGATTGATTCTACTTCTTCTCCTTCTTTCTCGAGATTCAGTTAGTGCTCAATCTACTGATCATTGGTAGAAGAGATAAAAAGTAAGCGGGGTGCTTTCTCTCGTCCCTCCCAGTATCCCCATTAATATAAGGAATTTGAAATGAATTCCAGATCATTCAGATTTCAGGCGGGATATGGATGGAATCGAGAGGGAAGAAAAAGTCTGGTGTGTGTTGGAGCTTGTGAGCGTTCACGCTCTCAGTTCCCGACATGCTCTGGGCAGGACACTGACGAATAATATAACTGTTGAGGGAGTGACAAAAACCTTGGTTGGGAGGTCGCTCTAAGGTTACGATCCGTTGGGTTGGGAAACCTACCTTGATCCTCTTTCCTCCAAGAGCCCTACCGATTGAGAAGGAGATAAAGTTGAAAACAACTGAGATCGGATCTCTCACGGAAATGGTGAGGCCTTATTTTATGTCTTTCTTGTACCCAAAAACGAATCGACCTAATATCATGAATATCCTTCGACCATTATCTCCTCAAGTACGCAGGTTTCTCTATGCAGTCCTTCTTATTTTTACCTTGCTTCTTTTGTGTTATTTTCTTTGTATGAAACTCGGTGCGATTGACCTTTTTCAAGGATTTTTTTGGAAAATGAGTTTCTATTTAGGGAGTAGAGGCATATCCTTTGCATTATTAAAGTGTGGCTGCTCCTGCTCAGCAGGGCTTGCCTTGACAGTAGGCTTTGCTTTACAAGCGCTGCTCACAGGCGAGGGCTTCACTAATATGATGGCTCCAGCAGGGGATTCGGGCGCAACCTGGAAAGAGGACACCCGTGAGAGTTGGTCAGAAATATGTCCTCAAACACTATATTCAATAAATGAGAGAGCGCATCCATTACGAGAATATCCGCCTTGTCGGGCTTCGTAATGGCTCGCAGTTCCCCAAGTTTATTTGGTTTGGGAATCCATGAGCGATACATTGAGGAAAACTTAAAAGTAGAGTGCAACAGTGCCTTTTTCACTTCTTGCAATTCCTTTTCGGGCCTTTGTTCCCTATAAACGGACTTCGTTTCCCAAAGCAAATCTACTTTTTTTACTAATTTATCCATCCAATTTTGCCTCTTAAGACTACTACTTCTTCTCTTAAAAGTGTTAAAAAGTTTTGCATAGCAAGCCCCATATCTCACTCGAATAATCCCTATTTCAGAGATCTGCTCCTCCTCTCCTCCTTCATCGTCGTTGGTCCTTCGTTCGTAGTGGTCATTGTATAGTGAGAAAGCTCCCCCCTGCCTTTAGACGAGAAAGCCCTCTTTTACATCCCCTAGACAAATTCATAGGAAATGCTACAACCCATTGTTGTTCTTTTGACGATGAACCACTCCGGTACAACAAGCTAAAGTGACCTCTACGCTTCGTCCCCGGTGCGTAGGGCCGATCCCCGTGTGCTAGAGGGAGGACCTGCAAGTTTGTGTTAAGCATATAGTAGGTTTTTGTCTTGTTTAGGCATTTGGTGTCCTCTCTGCCGGCCTGCTTAGCGACAGAGCCATCTTCTTTGTGGTCAGTGAGGAGGACAGGACAATCCCCCGCTCTGGCCTGGCGGTTTCTTTCTTTACAACCTGATTCTACCCCGTCCGGTCCTATTTCAAACAAAAGAAGCAAAGAAGGGAAATCTTCGTAAAGGCAGCAAGGGGTGTCGCCTTCGAATTGAGTAGTGAGTCTTCTTTCTACTCTACTCTATTTATGAAGGCTATGAAGGAATTCGTTCATAGAATGCTTTTTGATTGCACTACTTGTTGAAAACAACCGTACGGGATAGACCCGGCGGAGGAGATTGTACCAAAGGAGACCCTTTTTACCTACCGTTTGGTTGGGTGTGTCCTTAGTCGCCCCCGTGAAGCCATACCCTTAGGAAGCTTACCCAACTCATCGCTTAACTCCCAAGAAAGGAGGACAACCCCAGTAAATCGTGCATAATTGAAGAGGAAAGATTCTCTAAAAGCCAGCGGTTTCTTTGTGCTAAGAATGGATACTTCTTGGTGTTTGCCGGAATTCCGACTTGGGAATACCTTTGACCGATTGCCTGCCCCTTCATTATGATTAGCAAGATGGGGAAAAGCGGAAGAGGAAGAAGAACCTTTCAGAATGGGTTCCCCTACTCAAAACTAAGAGGGTATTCTATAAAAATCCCCGAAGCAATAGGACAAGTCATGGTGATCAATGGGGAAGGCGCATTGCCCTCGAGCTCGGTGAATAATGCACCTGAAGAACCACGAAAGGAGGAACATACTTCGGAATACTTGGAGTAGAGGGAAATGATGTCAAGCGGATCGGAAGAAGCCCGAAGAATCAAACAAAGAATTCATGAATGCAATGAAGCAAGCTACCTGAGGCAAGTAGCTAGTTGACTGTAGGTTTAGAGCACGCTAGGATAGATTCTAACTAATTCTCTCTCTCCGGCGAGGTTTGAACTTCGCGTGGTGGGAAGGCCTTCGCGATTCGCATCTTCCCGTCCAACAAAGAAAGTGAAGGGGAGCGGACAGCAAGTTGGAGGACGCTGCAGAACCGCGTGATTGATCCATCTGCGCTATTCCCGCAAGTTGGAAAGCCTTCAGAGCCTCAGTACCTACCATTATATTGAATAAAATGAAAGCTGACTAGCAATCGCTCGTTTTTCTTATTAGCATGGGATTGGATGTTAATAATGAAAGCCATCCAAAACCATAGTATCTCTTTTGATTAATTGAAGAGGGGGGGCTAGGGGATACAGTAGTCTGATTTCGGTGGAAGAAATCAGACGAGGCCCGTCCTAGCAATGGGTCGGGGGAAAGAAAAGTATGATTGGAAACAACGCGTTGAACGTCCAGAGTTGGCTTCAGCCAAATAGACAGAATGGCAAGCTTCATTACCATTCGATAAATCCCATCGGCTCTGCTCCCCTTAATGCGCAAATGGCTTAAAAAGCTTCCTTCATTCGTCATCCCAAGAAGAAAGAATCTCCTTATTTCCATCTGTCTGAAGCTTATAAGCAGGAATGAATCGGCCATTCAGGGTACCCCTTTATGAGCAGCAATCCTGGAAGGGAAGGCGGTCTTTCTTTCTTTGTGGAAGGGAAGCTTGACTTAAAAAGATGCTTAGTGGGGCAAAGAGATTCGAAGGTTCAGAGATGGACTAGAGGTTAACAATAGGCCGATAAAGATTAACCTTTTTATTTGAGCCTAACTATATATATAAGGGGGAGCACAGATAGATTTAGGAAATGCTTAATCTGACCATAAAAATAAAATAAGAATGGGTACGGTACTCAAGCGGAAGTGGAGCGAAATGCTTCCCTCTTGAAAGAAGCACAAGCGAAACGATACCTAGATCCGGCTGGGAAACTACAATATTGCTTAGGTTACATTGGCAATAAGTACTTCAACCATTTTCTTATATTTTCCACTAAGTAAGCTTGCCCCATGAGACAATGGACGCTTTTCATTCCTCTTTCGTCCTTTCCTTTTCTATGGTTACCCGGAATCAGTACCAAGTTAAGTTGACCTGGAATCGGTGTACCAGGTAAAGCCAATTTCAAGTTAAGCTTTAAGAAAAAGACGTTTCACTTTTGATGGAAAATGAAGACTGATTCTCTCCTTGGAAAAGGGAATCCCCTTTCCCCTTTCTCTAATAATAAGGGTTCCAAACCTATCTTACTAATAATAAGAAAGGGGCTGCTAGTTGTAGCGCGCTAGCGCCCCTAAACGAGTAAGGCTCTTCTTCTGCGAGACTCCATCCAAATCCGCCACTCGTTGGTTGGTGTTCCATTCTTTTTATTGAGACTATGCCTTCAATTCCATTCAGTGTTTCCCTAGTCGCAGTATTATTGCTCAACCTAACATGCATTTTCTTTTTTAGTGGGGGCGATAGGCGCCCCGCAGTCACGCATTCGAGCAAGAGCCTTTGCCTTTCTTCGCTATGTAAATAGAGGGCCGGAATAAGTGCCAGACCCTCAACAAAAGAATGGATTAAGGTGATAGAGTGTTATCAGGAGACGCTAGCCTTCGGAATTGAAAAAAGTGCTCTTTTTTTTTCGTCAGCTGATTTCGCTCATCAAGTTCTTGTTTGATCTGCCGCTGTTAGAACACCACAATATTCGTCCTTTTGGGGTTAATGCTCTCAATGGTGAATCGATCATTCGATATCCTTCTTCTTATGAGAGGACGGAATGGAAGAAAAGTAATGAAACTCGCGATGGCTACTGAATAACCTCCTTTTACTTTCTCAATAATAAAGCCTTTTACCTTTGTATTCGTTCGCCAAATCTTGTTCAGTTCCATCCAAGCTCGGTTTTGTCTGAATCTTCGTGGAAGAAGAAGAAGCGGTTCACCAGCCACTACATCCAGGGATCCCACCAAATCATTAAACCTGGCGGCTGCTCGCTCTTTGATCGGTGATTCACCGGCCACTAGATCGATGAAGAATCTCTCCAAAATCTGCTCTTTGATCAGCGATTCACCGGCCACTACATCCAGGGATCCCACCTTATTCTCAAACCTGGTGGCTCGGTTGATTGGCACTCCTGTAGGCTCATCTTGCATACAAATTCTGGGGGTCCCGAGTCCTGCATCCACCAAGAACATTTCTTCCCTTAAGCGTAAAACTTCAGATTGTAAGGCGTTTCCACTACATAAGAAAAAACTTGAATTAGATCTTGGAAATGATCGACTCAAATAGATGCTCATCATAAGCTTTCTTTTTTTTTCCTCCTCTTCCTATTGATCAAAAGCATCCAGCAGCGCCACGCCAGTAGAAAGAGTTAAGCTACTAAGCTAAGCTGCTGTTGGGGAACTCGGTAGAAGCGATTTGCCGCTTCCGCCTCTCTAGGCTTCACAAGAGCCCCCTATATAGAATGAAAAATGGGTCTTCTCCCCTCCCCTCCACTATAAGAAATCCGAAAGGAATTTTTCATTCCGAGGGATTACCCTTTTGTTTGAGCAGGGGGCTCCGAGTCCTGTGTTGACAAAGATCAGATAGGATCCTGCTGTGATCCTCGATCTCTTCCTGAATATTGATCAACGTTCTATCGATATTCAGGAATTGCCCACGCGACCCCTCATCCATTAGTGCATCCATTAAGTCAGAAATGCAGTATTCAGAACCTCGTAAATAAAAGCCTTACTAGACTAGATAGGGGGCAAAGAGGAGCCGTGAAATCATTTATCTTTTTTCCTTTTAGCTCCAGAAGCATCCCTGCCTTAAGAAACCTACGCAGTGCTTCGTCGTAGGCTCCAAGTGTGGCTGCTCTTTGAAGTTCCTCGTAGACAAACCTGACTACGTCAGGGTCCCCCTCGTAGGACAAGTAATGGGCCAATAGGGCCTCCTCAGAAGGAGTGGCCGCATAAGCGGTTGTTATCCCCCATTTAAGGGATAACCAAAGGACTCGGAAAGATGGTCCGAAGAATCTCGATAGTAGTTCCATGAACAATCCCGCAAAGGGTTGTTCATGGAACTACTTTCCAGAGAAAGAAATGGCTTCTTCACTTGATGAATAGGCCGACAGGGTCTCAGAATGCTTCCTCATCTTCTTCCAATAATAATAAGAATAAAGAAAAAGAGCAGAAGGATAAGACTATTGAAAAAATAAGACTTTTTGTCATAGAAAAAGTAACAGAATATATTGAAAAAT
>JARYZH020000644.1:0-100615 GCA_030021035.2 Notholithocarpus densiflorus
CAGTGGGCTTGGGCTTCTTCTTCACAGACGTAGGACTGTGCTCAACAACTAGTGCATCATAGATGATTTAGATTATCATCACCAGTGCATTGCAGATGATTTAGATTATCACCAAATTAGGGTGTTGGTTGTAGAATTTTGTGATTTAGTGTGTACCTTACAAATGTCCTCATAATTTAGGTTATACATTACTCTGTTAATTTAGTTTCTTATTTGGGCGACAGGGTGGCCATTGCAAATTAATTTATAATTTGGGTGTTAAGGTTTAAGATGAATATATTGCAATTAACCCTTCCTTTTTCATTCTTATTTCAACTTATTGAAAGTTGCACCATATTCAGCAAAAATTTTCCTAACAAAGAGAAAGAATCAAAAGTTGCATCATACTTTTTATGTTGACTAAAAATAGTTTTCATTTGATTCATTTTTTTTATGCTATCAAACACTAGAAATTAAACACAGAAAACTATTTTTATACAAAGTTTTCTATCGAAACAAACAAAGCGTAATAGGTTCTACTATGTTTTGCATTGTGATGAAGGTATTGGATCCTGTAGAACAGCCCAAGTCTACTATACATATTAGGTTTGGAGAAATTGAGACGGCATTGATGTCAAAGTGATTGGCTATGGCCTCATTGATCTTTTCCATAGCAGCTTCCACAACCCCTCCATACAGCACAAAGTAATGATTAATATTTTTAATATTCATTATAATTAGAACCCATCAAAATAAACCATCAAAGTATCTAACGTAAAAATACTCATTAATCGCAACGTTAAACAATTCTTTCAATTATTACCCATCCTCAGTTCTCATGAACAAAAGAGTTTTAATAAAATAATCATGCGACCACCACGCACCCTTGGTGCGGTGGTCACTCCACAAGTATAAATGCTTGTGGGGTGTGGGGGGTAAGGGCCGGGATTCAAATTTTCAGGAGGGAGTTTCACACACATATACATTTAGATTAGGCTAGAGTAGAAATTCTATCTTGTATAAAAAAAAAAAAAAAAAAAAAAAAAAAAAAAAAAAAAAAAAATCATGCGCAAACCACCCAGCCATTTTTGTATAATATAAGTTGTAGTTGTTTCAACAAACACCATTAAATGAAGATGTGGTACAATTGTACAAACCAAATAGGAAATAAAATAGATCAAAAAGAATATAACCTGATAAGTGGAGTTTTGTTAGGAATGATTTTGCAGTGATATATTGTAATAGTAGTAGTCTGGTTGTAGTGTAATTGTAGTAGTATGGTATGGCAATACTCGTATAAGAATTAGCTAGTGGGTGTGGCAGTTAGAGAGTTAGTTAGGAATGAGTGGTTAGTGACAGTTAGACTGTTATTGACAGCTGGAGGGTTTATACCAGTGCAGAGGGTGTGTATAAAGGGATGATTGCTGTTGTAAAGGGAATTAAGCAATAAGAATGTTCTAAACTCAGTTCCAATTCTTTCCTTCCTTCTTTCTCTCTCGTTCTCTCTTGGAGGATCAGCTGACCTCGAATACAGCTAGATACATACATTTCTTGATTTCCACACTCAACAAGTTTCGAACATGGCTGTCAGGGCCCTCTCTTCCGTTCATTGCAATATATGTTTTTATGTCTTCAAATGTTTGATGAAAGCAGTTGTTGTTATATAGGCATTTGTGAAAGGTGTTCACCAATAAATCATTTCTTCAATTTTATTGGCCGAAAGCAGTGGAGGCTCTAGAATTTTAGCGGAGTTAGAAATTTATCATGAGAGTGAGTAAAGAATAAAATGATTAATGATAATGTCTCCTGATTGCTTTTTTGTTTTTTGTTTTTGAGAAGCGTCTCTTGATTGCTGGATTGTTTTGTACTTAAACTATTAGGGGGAAATTTGCCATTTAACGAAAATGTTAGTAAATTGGTGTTAAATAACAAAAAAACAAATCCTCCTTATTCGGATACAGAGCTTGTAATGAGTTTGTTTCTGATTTAAAAAAGATAGGTTAAACTTGTTGTCTATTAACTCAGCCTTTAGTCTAAATGTAAGTTAAGTTGTTTTTGTGTTTCTTAGCTTACATTTAATTATTGAGTATATGTGTTTGTTTGAAAATACTTTATTTAACTTTTTGCTGAAACCGTATATATAAGCTCAGCTAAAAGCTATATCAAATAGGATTTTGTTAACAAATGCCATAAGGTAGATGCAACATATAGTTTATTAAATAATGCTTTTATATATTTATCAAAAAATAAAGTTAAATTGTAGACATATAAAAAAAAATACACATACAGTTATAATGAATTTGTGCGTGTAAGTCAATGAATCATTAACACGTGTATTTTTTTTTTTTTGAAAATCATGCATCACATCTCATAATAAATATCATTTTCATAATAATTATCCAAATAGAGGTGCATGAATAAAGATGGTTGCTTATACAGAATATTCTCCTTATTGTTACATTTTTATTGCAAGTCATAAGAATTCTTTGCTCGAAATATAATTGAAATCTAAATTTTACGTTTAAGAAGGACAAACAATTCAATTGTTTTATCAATTTCTGGATATAAGAAAAAGGATGACCTTGCAACTTTCTCAGTGTAGCGATTAAACAACTCATCAACCATCTCATTTCCAAATTGTTTTTCTAGTAATCCTTCAAATGGGGCTCTCAAAAATAAAGCGCGCATTGAGGGGTTCTGCAAGGTAACATGCTTTTTCTGGTTATTCAATATTACCATTCTCTCAAAGCTGAAATACCCACTTCTTTCAATCAATGCCTTCAATTTCTTAGGAGTCGGGTAATAAAGAGGAATATTGAATGCATCCACTTTTGCTTCATTGACTAATCCCTGTAATCAGAAACCATGGTGAATGTCTTATCAAAAGATTAACTTTGTCATGAAGCAATGTTTTACTATCAAGGTCGGCTTGATACAATTTTCAGCATAAGAGGATGAATATAATTTGGAATTCATTTATGAGATTTTTGCTTTTATTATCTTTTGTTATATATTTTTTTAAAATTTAGCAATAGAATTACTCAATAGAATGATAGTAAAATAGTGCTTTAATGGAAAACCTCTTGTAAAGATAGTTTCATGGAAAACTTCTTGTGGAGATAATTTTTGCATTTCCTGTATTTGGTAGAATTAGAAAAAATAAGTTAAAGAAAAACTATATTTGGTCAATAAAAAAATTTGTTAAAAATGTAACTTATTTTTAGTTAATTTTTTTCACTAATTTTTTTCTTGGAAAAGAACTCTATCTCATGCCAAGTTAAATAAAAGAAATTAAGAGGCAATATGAAAATTATTGAAAATAACTTTATCTCATCTTGAGGTCACTATCAAACATAAGAAAATAAAATAGTTTTCCAAAACGTACTTTTTGGAAAATGACACATTTTTTTAGAAAATATTAATGTTGACACAAACGGAGCATTAGCCTTCATAGCCAAAGATATATTCACTCAAAATTAAATTAACAATAGATTTTTTTGTCAATCATATATATTAAAAATATTTAAAAAATTAAATAAACTTGACATGTGCGAGTAAGAAAAAGTTTAAAGGTGGGAGAGAAAAAGATTGGCTTGATGATTACTTGTTAACAAGAGATGCTTTTAGAGATGAAGTGTGTGTTTGAGGGGGTTTATGATGAGAGTGATTTTTATTATACACACTCTTACACACAACTATATACACAAGCAAAATTTGCACTGAAAATTTTAAGTCACAATTTCCAAGTTCATATTTAAAATACTTTTCATGCGTGTGTGTGTGTGAGAGAAAGGGACTGAGAGAGATGTTTGATTGATATATGGAAAGTTTTTTTTGGTAGGAAAAAGACATAATTACCTTATTTAGGAGAGAGAGAGGTTTGATTGAAATATGAAATTTTTTTTGGTTTGTTGGAAAAAGACAGAATTACCTTATTGAGAGAGAGGTTGCTTTTTATATTTAGTCAAACATGTCGTGTATTATTATTATTATTATTGTTATTAGGAATAACATGGAGTATTGTATTTTAAATTGTTATATGGCTCTAGTTAATATATGCCCTTAGGTCATACATTAATAATTTATTTTAAAAAATATTTTATGGAAAATTGAAAAGGCTATAAAAAAAGCTAGTTAATTTTTTTTCCATTTGTCCTAAAATGTTTTCTATTAGATTAAAATTATTGGGATTGCTTCCATTTCAGGCCTAATTAGTTGCCTTAATAGTCAAAAGGAAGAGATGACCCTACTCACCATCCAACCTTACTAGTCAATAAAAGATGGCATCTCAATGACACCCACATTCTATAATTGCGGTTATAGAATGACCCTACTCACCATCCACTCTAAACTATAGAATTTATAATAAACTCTCTTGTTCAAGATAAATTTGCAAGTAACACAAATTAGTGTATCATATATGATGTAGATTATCACCAAATCAGGGTGTTGGTTGTAGAATTTTGTGATTTAGGGTGTACGTTGCAAATGTCCTCATAATTTAGGTTATATACGCATACATTACTCTGTTAATTTAGTTTCTTATTTTGGACGACAGGGTGGCCATTGCAAATTAATCTATAATTAGGGTGTTAAAGTTTAAGATGAATATATTGCAATTAACCCCCTCCTTTTTCATTCTTATTTCAACTTGTTGAAAGTTGCACCTAGTTCAACAAAAATTTCCCTAACAAAATCGAAAGAATCGAAGGATTGTTTACTTACCGCTTTAGCCATGTCCATTAGGCAAGATCCTATTATGTCTATCTCTACACCAGTATGTGAGTCAGAGTTGCTCATGTCATCGGGGATGCCTGATATGAAAAGTGCCAGTAGTCCTCCACTCACTAGCTCTTGTGCTCTAGCAGATAGGATGGACTCCATATCCTTGGCAAATTGAGTTGCATAGGCGTCCTTAACTTCCTTTGGTGCATTTGTGTAGAAAATCCTCCCTTTATTCCATGCAGGAGAACCTTCATCCGTAACATCCATGGGGATGTTTGACAGCCAGTGTACTGCAGAAGAGGAGTGAATAAAATGAAGAAATGCCTTTGGAAACAAGAGGCCATGGAAAGAACCCGGTACCCCAGTCGCAAAGTATTGTCTGTTGGGAGGAAGGGACTTGAAAAGAGTATTGAAATCATTGGAGATCTGGTCATTGAAGAACACTATAAAATCTGGGATTTTAGTATTTCCTCCTTTTGATATGTATTTGAGTTTAATAGCTTCTACTAAGTTTTGCATTGCCCTGAAGGTATTGGGTCCTGTAGAACAACCCAAGTCTGCTATACATATTGGGTTTGGAGAAATTGAGAGGGCGTTGATGTCAAAGTGATTGGCTATGGCCTCATTGATCTTTTCTATGGCAGCTTCCACAATCCCTCTCTATAGCACAAAGTGATGATTAACATTTTTAATATTCATCATAATAATTAGAACCACGAAAGTTTTATCTCAAAATAAATTAAATAAACCATCAAAGTATCTAACGTAAAAATATTCATCAATTGCTACGTTAAAAACAATTCTTCCAATTACCCATTTGGTCCCCAGTTCTCAATGAACAAAAGAATTTTAACAAGATAGCCTAGCAGAAACCACCCAGCCATTTTCATATAATTTGTAGTTGCTTCAACAAACACCATTTTTTTTTTTGATAGGAACAAGCACCATTAAATGGAGATGTGGTACAAACCCAATAGGAAATAAAATAGATCGAAAAGTATATAACCTGATAGGTGGAGTTTTGAACATAGCTGTCAGGGCCCTCTCCTCCGTTCATTGCCATATGTGTCTTTATGTCTTCAGATGTCTGTTGAAAGCAGTTGTTGTTATAAGAGCATAATGGTTGATGCACTATTTAGGAGAAAGGTGTTCACCAATAAATTATTTCTTCAATTTTATCGGCCAAAAGATTCACTTTCAACTTCACAGATTGACCTTGCCAACTTAGACTTAAGCACTATATGCTCAAAAAAAAAAAAAAACCTTAGCAGTTAGCAGTTAGCACGACACTGCTTGAATGTTTACTTGAAGCAAGGCTTGGAACTAAAAATTTGGATTCCCAATATTTAAAAAAGAAAAAAAAGAAAAGAAAAAGAGAAGAAGAGAAAGTGGATTCCCGATTATCCCAAAATAGAGAACGTGGATTTTTAAGAGAGAGAGAGAGAGCATGGATTGGAAGTAGAAAATGTATTTGAGTTTTCAAAAACTAACGTTGGCAGGTTAAATGACAAATCTCCTCCTCCAAAATCTGACTTGACCTGATCCAACTTTGAAAACCCTTAATTTTGGAAAGTTCCACCAAGTCCGGTGATGTTCTAATGAAATTTGGCCGAGATCTACCAATTCCAATGACTAATACTATCAAATTGCAGAGATCTGACGAGATCTCAATGGATCTAGTGAGATTTTTACTGTTGTTATCTTTCAATCATTACTGGTTCCCCCAAATTCGAACATCACCCAACGAGAATCCGATTTGGCCTCCTTTATTGGTTGACGGCAAATATGGTTCTCCACCACCTGATGGGTTGAGCACTAGGTTGGGTATGGGTTAAGCACAATCCTAATTCGATTTGACCTATGGACACCCCTAATTGTGGTAGGTTAATTCGAGAATGTTGTAAATTTTTATTGTATCCCTAGGTTTATTGAATAAAAATATGACATCAAAGAAAATAAATATTAGAGTTCTACAAATGATTACAAAATTAGAGATATGAAAAAGTGGGTAATTGCTTACACAAACTTTTTTTTTTTTGATACATCAATAATTGAGGGAAGAGAAATTTGAATCATGGATTTTTAGTAAACACTAGGAGGTGTCAATCAATTAAGTTACAACTACAAGTTTTATTTAAACCAGTCATTATTCCGGTTTTTTAAACCCATAAAACCTAAAGTTTTATTTTTGCAAGAAACCATTCCAACTGCAGTCAAACTGTCCGGTTTTTGAAACTATGCACGAATTTGCCGGTTTCTTTCCTTAAACTTTTTTTGCTAAAAATGCAATATATATATATATATTTATATTTATATGCAGAGATCTCATGTGAGAAAATATGAGGTTCTGCCATGTGGTGCATTCTATGAAGAGAATTGAAATACTCTTAAGCCACATCAGAGATAAGAACAAATTTAAAAATAGAAATTTTTTATTTCCTTTGGTTTAATATTTTAAGACTACTTTTTGTTATATTTTTTATTCAATGTTTTAAGACTACTATTTGTTTAATTTGGTTTAATGTTTCAAGATTTTTCCTCTCTCTCACACACAGAAACTCTTTGCATTTCTATTTATCATTTTCACTTCTACTCCTTTACATACACATGTCCACAGCTCTTCATGTCATCTTATCTCAAATACATAAAAAAAAAAAAAAACCAATATAATTTACCACTAGTATAATTTAATGAAAAAAAAAAAAAACTGTCAAAACATTAATTGATTTTTTTTTCATAAAACATTTCCTAAAATGATTCATTAATAAAGATGCTTAACGCATCCGTTAACATTTCTCGTATGATATAATATATTTTCTCTCAAATAAATAGTGTTTTTTTTCTTTATAACATCTCTACTAATAATATTTATAAATCATAATAAGTTGCCGAAAAAAATCGTATAAAGCACGGGCAATAACTAGTGATTGTCAAAAGCCAAAGTTACCTCTATTTGCCGGATCTGTTTGTTTGGGGAGAGACTGACGAGATGGCTTGAAATAGATTAGAGGCTTTTCCAATCTGCTTGTTTGGAGGGTGAATAAGTGAAGTAAGAGAGATTGGTGAAGTAAGGCAGAGGGAGAAAGAGAGAGTGGTGATTAAGAAGTGAAAGGAAGCGAAAGAGACAGACGAAGGGTCGGTGGGAGTCAACCGTTAGGTTGGGTTCTTTATTTTTTGGAAAGAGAGGCATAGTGGGGTTTAAATTTTAATTGTTTTATTCTAAAACATAAAAGACAAAGTTGACTTTTCGGCAACAAGGAAAGAACTATGTGGAATATTCTCTTTTATTTGTCTTCAATGATTTTTGAATAAATTAGTTTATTAAACCTTTTGAGATATTATCTATCTTGTAAAATTTGTTAAAAACTAATAAGAAATTCTTTTTTTTTTTTTTGAGAAAGAAGAGAAATTCTACTCAGTCTTACTCTTCCCTCTTTATTATTCAATCAAGATATATTCAAATCTTTTTAAACATTATATAATTTTAATCAATATTGCTAAATTTTGTATATTTAATTAATTAATTTTTATATTATTAATTACTAAAATAATCTCAACTTTGATTGAATCTCAATTTGACTTTAAAAACTTTGAACATATCTTCTTTACAATATTTTGAATTGTTCAATTTTTAAAACCATACAGATGATTAGATTTATTTGGTTGGAATTACAATAAAATTTAATTTTTGCGTTCAAGAAGGACAAACAATATAATTAGTTTCTGGATTTAAGAACAATGAGGATCCTTCAACTTAATTTGTGAGTGAAGCGATTAAAAAACTCATCCAGGATCTCATTTCCAAAATGTTTTTCAATTATTCCTTCCAACGAGGGACTCTGCAAGATAAGATATTTTTTCTGGTTTTTCAATACTTCCATTCTCTTAACGCTGAAATTTCCATTTCTTTCTATCAATGCCTTCAACTTCTTAGGGGGAGTGTAATAAGCTGTCACATTAAATGAATCCACTTTTTCTTCCTCTCTGCAACAAAAAACTACCTTAACAGCCAAATGTAAAAACCACGGTCTATGCTAATCTTCATCCTATAATTACAGCACATTTTTCTATGTACTCTAGTATCCTAGATAGTATTTGATATCAAATGGTACCATATCAGCAGTATCAAAAACTAATAAGTACGAGATGTGTTAGTAAAAAATGTGATCATGATGCAACTTATCAAGCTTCATAGTTCATAGTGATCACATTTGGTAATGTCCAGATGTGACTGACATGAGCGGATTGACGTCCAATTACTAGAGGAAGGTCAGATAAAATTTGTAGATACATATTTACCGAAAATTTTAAGATGGTACACTTTTTTATTATTTTATTTTAAATAAAATCATAAATACAATAATTTTCACGACATTTTTCATAATAGATATGTCATATGTGTATTGATGTCAAAGTGATTGGCTATGGCCTCTTGATCTTTTCTTTGGCAGCTTCCACAATTCCTCTTTACAGAAAAAGGGGTTTTTAATATTCATCATAATTAGAACCATGAAAATCATCTAAAGAGTAGAGGAATTTGGAATGTTATAAATTTCTTAGAAAATAATTAAATAATTTTGGGTGATTAGTTTCAAAACACTATCACTCTCAAATTGTTATTTCCACTATATTTTATCAGGAGAATTTAACATTAAAATACTCATCGGCATTTGGTTGTCTTTATGCATTGAATTATCCTTCCCCAGCTCTTTATGAACAAATGCGATCTTATGTCTCATAGGTGGTGGGGCTTATAAAATAGTAAATGACAAAATAATTTAGTTCCAAACTAGTTTGGAGCTATCTTTTTTAATTCATTAGGTGACATGTGACTAAGAGTTTAAAACTAGTTTCTCCAAAAAAAAAAAAAAAAAAAAAAAGAGTTTAAGACTACACGTGAATAGTTTATTTAGTTGCCATATAAGAGGTTGAAGCAAGATATCCAAATTGGTTTTGAGCTAAAACTTTTCAACAGTAAATGATTTGAGCTGTTCATAAATATCTTCAATTTATGGTTCTTTGAATCACAGTGTTAGAATTTTTTTTCTATGGAAAAAAAATTAAAAAATAAAAGAAAATCAGACAAATGGAAGATTGTGATTGATATATTTGATAGACAATAATCTGTTCACTAGATAAATGTAAAGCCAGTTTTGCTGCTTGAGTTGAAAATTTTCCTATATGAGTGTCTATAGAATAAAGTTTTTCCTTAGGGTGTTTATTGTTTCTCTTTTTGGTTGTTTTTTTGACTAAGAACAAAGTTTAACTACAAAATTAGTTGTAGCTTAAGACTACAACCTTATTCAATAAAATAAACATTACTACAGGTTTTTAAAAATCTAATTATTGAATTGCATGTTCTTTACGCTCTTAATACATATGTCAAACTTTGTGTCAATCGGATATTATTTACGATATGATCTATAAACTTATATTTTATGCATAATTTTAAACTACAAAAACTTACAATTTAAACAATTTTTTGATGACATAGCTATTAATATTTAATTTTCTAATTTGTAAACATGACTTCTATTTCATAAGACATGGTACCCAATCCAATTTTGTTTATTATTTAGACTTGGTTGAAAATTATTATATGCTCATCCAGGTAACAATCTGATCTTTTCTGTTGGTGATCCAGCCGTACATTAACATCGGGTGCTGGCCTATTTCCCAAATTTAAGTTGCAATTTTGCATGTAATACAGAATATTTGCAGCTCAGACTTTGGCTACGTATTGCTATGGTTTTAGCCATTGCAATGACTGTTCGAGAATGTTGATGATTAGCAGCTCAATTTATGGTGAATGCATTTAAGCATTTGTATTTTAAAGGAAATAGAAAAACCTCAACTCGGGAACTAATGAAAGCTTGACATATGGCAAGATGAAGAAAAAGATCCAAACAAAAGATATTTTTGCTATATTTGAATTTCAATTGTCAAAGATTGAAACTAATATGCTATCAGTTGCATTTACAAAATGAATCACCACCAACATTAAATAATTCATGGCATCTGTGGGGGTGGGGGTGGGGGAGGAAGCCTGAAGAGAAGGAACCATCAACTGGACCCACCTTAGGTATAATTGGGCTAGATTGTTCGTCGGATTAGGCCCAGCCCAGTTGGAAAAATTGAAGCACTAGGTGGATTAGGAAAACTGAGGATGGCAACCTGCTTGAGGAGGCTGAGGAATAGATACTTCTTGGGAGACGGGAGATAAGACACAAAGGCTATGGGGTTGGAAGCCGAGGAGGGTCATTGTGATGTACGAATAAGGGTGGGAGGAAAATTCCAAAGGAAGCATCTATCACCTTCGCATTCAATACACTACACCAACTCAACTTGCTGCCTTAATGGCAAAATGACCCCTAAACAGTGCCTTCACAACCTGTAACCTATTCTACCACGTACCACTAGTAAGACAGTGATAGGACAAGTATCCAAAGAAAGATCAAAAGCCCTCCAAGTGGAAGGCTATGATGCAATTCAAACGACTATAAATAGGAAGGAAGGTCATACTTGAGAGGGGATCGAAAAAATTTCAGAGAGAGAAATAGAGAAATAGAGAGAGAAAGAGACTAGTGTAATACCGAGAATTATATTTCTTAAGAACAATTGCTCATCAGCCAGCCTGAGGAAAGAGTTAAATAAGAATCTCTCTTTTCGTGCTACATTTCTATTAAGTATTATCTTTCTAGCTAATCCATTTTCTTTAATTATCAAGTCATACTCCTTTGGAATCAAAGTGTTGGCCTTAACTACCCATCTCTACAAATTTATTGTATTGGGCCCCTATTCTAGCCCATTCTTAGCGGGTTGAGCTTGGTTATAAGATTTGCCTCCTACAACATCCATTACTTAAATGACCATTTAATTAATATGTACCTGAGATTAGGAACTAAGGAAACTAGAAATTCAAAAAAAAAAAATAAAAATAAAAATAAAGGAAACCAGTGAGTCTAAAAGGTTGAAATGTGGTCTTAAGAGAAATATCAAAGTGGATTGAGATTTTTTTTTTTTAAATTTTAATTTTTGAATAAGTTTTTTTTGAAGACATGGATTATTAGGAGAGTGTCCTATTTTGTAGGTATTCGTGGAGTTGGAGATATATTTTTACCAATTTGCCCTCAAGTTTTATTCTTATTAAACGTATGATCTAAGGTTATTTCTGAATCACATAAAAATCCAGTCTAAAAGAGAATCCTGTTATAGATAGTACGAGAATGATCATCAAAAAAGTAAAAAAAAAAAAAGGTCTGTACATGAGAATAATCAAATTGATTATCAAAAATTTAAGATTGATTTATATTGCATTATTTAAACACAAGTCAGATTTGAGTTAATCACCAAACAATATTAAATATTTAAGTTTTGTTCATTTTTTTAAATGAATTTTATTTTATTTACAAGTTAACTTATTCTTTCTCTTATATAATTTCAACTAAATGTTTTTTTCGCTTTAGTTATTTGAATGAAAAATATCCAAAACGTCTTTACTAAGCCTAATGTTGTTTTGGATATTTGAGTGGTGTGCATCAAATATCCCATCAAAAGATCCAAAGGATTCCTAAAAACAAAAACCCCAAATGATGTCTCTTTAGTTGTGAGAAACCATCTAAATTTTATTAAGATGTCACAATTTAATACTAATTTATGGTAAATTAATGCGTGTGTATATATTCATTGATTGTACAAACATGTAAGAGAGAACTACAACAGATTATCTGTTGTCATCTTGATTTTTTTAAAACAATTTTCCGTAGTCTTTTATTTCATAAAAAAAAACATTTTCCGTAAAATCAATTATCGTTTAGGGAATGAAATAAAAAGATCATATAAGAAATATAGCAACCCAAAACTTAATTCCAACTTCACATTTCCACTAACATGCCAAGAGACTCTTTTTGTATAACAGAAGAGACAATGAAGACTCTTCATTGTCATCTTAAAATATTAACATAAATTTCTCTCTCCCTTTCATTAATTAGAAAAAAAATAACATGTCACATTAGAATGAATGAGATTCATAAATACTAAAGAGTTTTTAGTTTTCCATGACCTATTTATTGTGTGTGAAAAAATGAGTGTAAAATGTAATCACAATTTGAATCTATACAAAAATTCTAGAACTAGGACTTTGGCATCATTTAAAATCTTTAAGACATGTGAAAGTATAGGTTGAATCATTTTAGCAACCACAGCAAAGACTGGAAATATATGAATAGTTTGTAACTTTGTATAGCTTGAAAGGTTTTACCACAAACATTGAGTTCTAATATTTTTTTTTTTTTTTTTGGTAATCAACATCGAGTTCTAATTGTTGAGCCATCGTTATCAAGAGGTTTCAACTTTCCAACTAATACGATTACCTTATTTTGTTTTTTATAATATAATGTGTCCTGTTGTATGGTAGAGAGTAGGTTTCAAATCCTAAATGTGAACCCTTCCTTATCACCCAATTATTAAATATACGAGATTGAAGTCACCAATATGCAGTTATGTAAAAAATTGTAGGTCTCAATTGAATTGACAATGAAATATAATATGCTTCTAGTTATGGCCGGCCTCAAGTAATTAGGAAGTAGGACAAGACTTGTAGTAGTTGTTAAAAGCTTTGTAGAGATGTATACGTTCTCTTCTTCTATTTAGTCTTTAAGGTACATAGAAAACCATATTTTTGGTCATTAAAAACCCTATACTTTGTTAGGTATGGTAATTTCTATCTCTTGGCATGGTTAGGAGTGATTCATACCCTTATCTGACTTTATAAGATTAAAAGAATGGGAAAGGTTATCACATTACAGAGCCTTTTGTCACCATTTGAGAAAATAAGTTCTTCTAATGCCTAAACATTTTCAATAAACTAGTATAATGGTACAAATTACGGCTTCAACAAAAAATCATTGTATCTTTCTTAACTATTAAGGTACTATGTTATGATTAGTTTATAATAAACATAGTTTCGCATCAATAAATAAATAAATAAATAAAACTAAAAGTAGTTTCAATGATTGATCTAAATATAAATCATGTTGATTGCTGTTTTACATATCTCTTAAACTTCCTTTTTCACCTTTGTCAAATCATGGTTACATTTTTAATTAGGATTATGTCATTTGATTTGAAAGCAATATTATTTATGTTCCTTCTAGTAGGCTCCCACTTCACATGTCTTTTATAGATTTTTTTTTTTTTTTTTGAGGATAAACGGCAGAATGTCTTTTATAGTTTTGTTTATTTTCATCATCTTGCCCAATCAACTTCATCTAAGTTATTGTTATTATCATATTCATCATCTTGAAAATTTATTTTTTTATTGAAATTTTCTTCATTATTATTAACATTTACTATATTTTTTAAATTTTTTTTATTCTAATAATTTTTTCTTGGCATTCTAGCTTTTTAGACTTATAACAATAATAACAAAATAAAAAATAATTATATTTTTGTTTAATACATTATTCACAGCATAGAAAAGAAATTTGCAAATATGAAAGTGAAGTGTCATGTGTATAGTCCAAATTTTGTAGGAGAAAGAGAAGAGGGAGAAAATAAATTCATGGGCATGCTATTTTATTAGACTTAATTAAGTTTCCCAATAATTTTGTGTTTAAAAAAAAAAAATCTAACAACTTGCTTAAATCAAATAAAAACACAATTTTAACCAAAAAAGAAACTCATTTTAAACTCACATGTCTATGTATCATACGATACATGTGATTCACCAATACGATATGATTCACACAATACACACTTATGTATTGGACGATTTATGAGCATTTATGATACACTCTTACAATACATAATGTTTTGTATACGGTACGATATGCGATACGTATTGTACGATATGCGATACGTATTGTACGATACTGACAATTATGCTTATGAAAGGATGATATTAAAGAAAATTTTCTTATGTTGTAGGAATATTTTGGAGCTCAAAGAACTTGGGAAACCCTCATTAGTTAAAAAAGAAAATAAGAATGAATATTGGGTTCAAATCATGCCATAACACCTTAACTCCAAAGAGAAAAGAAATTAAGATAAATTTTAAAAATTCTTATTTTATTTTGTTCTAATTATTTGAGTCATTCTTATTAAATTGACATTTCTCTGGGACAAATTTCATCACACCTTCTATAACATCAAACAAGAATCGATAATCTTGCTGCTGAACTGCCCCTAGAACATTTACACCCTGTTCAGAAGTAGGTTTGATAAGCATGCAATAAATATTATCTGAAATTAATTTGAAGACTCCATGAGAACCAAGATCAAGCTCTGCTCCGACAAAATCAATTGCTAATGACGGAAATGGTTGATTTTCAGTTGGCTGGACATTATAGCAAATGTCATAGTTTAGGCCCGAATTCACCATAGGATTCCAGTTATATGCTTCTTCTAAGTATCTAACTATTTCATTTCTAACAACATTATATGCATTCGGAACAAGATAAGTTAATGTGGAGCCTAAATCAATAACAAACCCACCATTTGAACCATCTCTCAATTGAAACTCTCTTTGATTTATTGGAAGCAAATGTTTATTCATCCTAATACCCAACACTTGCACTTGGTACTGATTTTGGTCGGGTAATAATGATGTTTCTTGTACCACTGCTTGTTCATTTTCTATAATTTGTGCATCTTCGCCAAAATGTAAATATGTGTAGGAATCACGTCCACTAGTCAAATCAAAAAGGCAATATGAGAAACGTAGTTGGGTTTCATCCTCTAGTTGAGTTAGGATTGATCGTGGTCCACATCCTAGACCAAATATCCCTCCTATTGTGTTTTCATCTTTCATAAATGGCTCTTTTGGATTTTCCAAGCCAACCCCAAAAATTACATTTGTGTAGATTTTATCTTCCTTCTCACTCGGGAATTTGAATGTTTCAGATGAAAGATAACCCGTAGTGTGATCACCATCATCATAGGGAAGACTATAATGGCATACGTTCTCAATACATATTCTAGGATCACAAAAGGGATTATCACAAGACTCCATAGTATATGTCCTGGACTCCTTGTACTTGAAATTTCCAGAAATTAGGTCGAAACATTTGGTGCATCTTTCACCTTGAACCCATGTTTCATCGGAACCAGTATCCACTAACAATAGTGCATCATATGGTGGTGTGCCAATTGCAACATTAGTTGCATAGAAACTTTCATAATTCATCACAAATGGTTGTAGTTCTTTAATGCCTTGCATTGTTGAGTTGATTACGTTTGTAAAATTCATGGATTGAAAATGAAGAGCTCGAGCTTTAGAAAGTTAAACTAATCTATTGTGTTTTTCCTGTTGACTTAAATTTTTAGGGAAGTGCACTGAATCAATGGAATATCTTGGCATGAACTTGATACTAAAGCCATTTGTTCCAAGGCAAGTAAGCATGTGAACGAGCAAGGTTAATAAGGACCAAAATATAATTGGTACATCATAAAAGCTTCTAGTACCCATTGTCCGGCTCTTTGGTTATATGTTAAAAATGTGTCATAGGCTATATATATATATATATATATATATATATATATATATATATATTTATATATAGTTGAAAGTTGAAATCGTGAGTCACCTTGGTGTATTAACTTGGTAAATTTGTGCATTTACTTAGCAATAATGGTTCTCTCTTTAGAAGGAAATTTATTTAAAGGTTTGTTGGAGGGTGCAAGCTTCTAATGGAATAAGATTCCCAATCCCATTTTATGAGTTTTCCATCTTATTCTTTAATAATTGCACTATACCTAATACTCTCTCTCTCTCTCTAAATTAAGGTTTCTTTCTCTTCTCTCATCGGTTTTTTTGTAAATTGGTTTCGGTAATTTTGTTTTTAATGTGCATTGGGTAGCTGCTAGTTCATTTAAAAGCAAATTAATAGAAGCACTAATTTGGCACGTGTATGAAGTTTATGCAGCAAAATGGCTAAAATGAGAGTTCATGTTCCTAGAGTTCAAGGGGGTGTCATGGTATTTTTCCTTTAAAAAATATGTCATACTTTAAATAAGTTGAAATTTTGAATTAAGTGGTGCATTAATTTTGCAATAATGCTGAGCTTTCAAGGAAAATTATTTAAATGTTTGTTGAATAGTGCATTAATTTTGCAATAATTAATGGTTATCTCCTTATAAGGAGATTTATTTAAGGGCTTTTTAAAAAAAAGTTTTCAAAGATTCTCTAGAGTTCGTATGGTATTCTTACTATACTACTACATGGAGTTTTTTTAATCCTAACATTTCATTTCAAAATATATGGTTCAAATTAAACCATGTCATTAACCCACTAATTAGTGCCATAAAAAAACTCACTAATTAAAACCTTAAATAACGATACCAACTTAGCTATTGAAAAAACAAATTGACATGTCACATTTTTATTGTTTATTTTAAACTTTATTTTATAAAAAAAAAAAATCCAGGTCTAACACCCAACTCACTGCCTTACCACTCCTCAATGGTTAGGATTTTAAGACCTCCATGTGGTAGGGTAACCTAAGAAAATTATTTAAAAGTTTGAATTTTCTTTATGTCCTCTCTACTTATATTAAAAAAATTAAATTGTGAAACTTGCCCTTATGATGTCAATTTATATACATTTCTTTGAATTGAGTAATACATAAGTATAACTATCAATTTATATTATGTCTTATCATTTCCTCTCTTTTCTATTTTAATTTTTAAAACATCCCAACAAAGTGGAGGGATATTTCTATTCTCCTCCCTTTACATTTTTTTAAGACATTCAAATAACGAGAAGGGATAACTATTCACCTCCCTTCTCCTCTACATCTCCCTCATAGCCTTTGTTAGAGATATATTATTTCTAAAAGTACAAACTTTCCATATGCACATAACAGTTTTAAAAATAAAAAATTATTAAAAAATATCTCTCTTTCCAAATACATGAACTTCCCATATATAGAGGGACTAATTATTCTTTAATAATAGCTATTCCTTAAATTGAGGAATAGTTATTCCTCCTTATAAGGACTGTAATAGCTATTACTTACTAGGTGTAATAACTTTAAAATTTAAATATTTCTAAAAATACAAACTTTCTATATGCAAATAACAATTTTAAAAATAAAAAAAAATCATATAAACGTAATCTCTCTCTTTCCAAATACATAAACTTTCTATATATACATAACAATTAATTTTTTTATAGGCATAACAATTAATTTTATTCTAACTTTACAACCAAACATTTCTATATAATAATATTTAAAAGCTTAAGTGTAGCATTTATTGTTGCTACACTTCTATTAACCATATTAGATCAATTTCGGTGCACTTTGGTGATGCTTTAGGATGAGAGGTTTGTGTAGAAAGAAGAGTTGGTTCATTGAAAATTATGTCATATTCTCAGCATAATGTTGGTAGATTCTTAATATAAATTAAAATTTTCTTATGTAATAAAAATCTTGTATTTGTTTTTAATATAAGTGATGGATTTACTTATTATTTAAATATGTTTTCTATTTAGGAAATTTAAGATATATAAAGGATGAACTGTTTGGGAGATAAAATTAGTAATTCAACCAACTTTGTTTAAGTAGATTAGTACCGTTCGAAAAAAAAAAATCAAATCAAGGAAAAACTAGAGATATCTTAAGGAAATGGTCAATACTCTTAGGGCATGTGTGGTATTATATAATAGATCTTGTAATTCAATGATTATTCATGAGGAATAACTATTCCTTAATTTAAGGAAAAGCTATTACGAAGGAATAATAATTCCTTGTAATAAATGTACACCCAAATAACAACTTGGGTGTACATTTATTACAGGGAATTATTATTCCTTCGTAATAGCTTTTCCTTAAATTAAGGAATAGTTATTTCTCCTTATAACAACTGTAATAACTATTATTACAAGGTGTAATAATTTTTAAAATTAAAATTTTCTAAAATAAAAAGTTTTCATATGCACATAACAATTTTAAAAATAAAAAATTATATAAAAAAATTTATCTCTTTCCAATTGCTTAAACTTTCCATATATACATGGAATATTTATCCCTTAATATTAGTTATTCCTTAAATTGAAAAATAGTTAGTCCTCTTTACAAGGACTAGTTACACTAGTAATTCAACTATTTTTTTTAGTACATAAGTATTATTTAAAAATGGGCGAGGTGGGGGGGGGGGGGGAGGTTAGGATGACAATTTTTCCCTGCCTCGCTTGACTCGTCCCTCCCCACTTCGCCTCATGTGGGTTTTTCTCTCCCTGCAAAGGTAGTGGGGAAAGGATAAGGCGAGATTTCAACCTCGCACCATGGGGTGGGCAAGGATGGGTTTAGAATTTTTAGACCCACCTCGCCCTGCATTGATAAATGTTATAATTGTAAATTTTTCATACCCTAAAAACCTAATTAGCTTATTTTATTCTACTTAACATGGCTCTTTGCCGCTATTTTGTTATTTGTTATACTATAATATTTTTGTTTTTGTTGTGATATTATCTTGTTAAACACTGGATAATATTATTCAGTTTTTGCTAAAAATTAGTTTGATTTGGTGGGATAAATTTAGTTGTAATTTTAAGTATGTTTTTATTAATGAAACATGTTTTATTAAAAAAAAATTGTAATAGTTGTGGGTCAAATTAACAAAAAGTAGAGTTTTACTTAGTGGGGCGGGGATAGGAAAGACAAAACCATACGAGGCGGAGGTGAAGACCCCATCCTTTGACTCCGCCCCGCCCCATTGCCATCCCTAAGGGGGGGGGGGGGGGAGGCTTGTATATTTATTAAAAAATCTCTCTTTCCAAATGCATAAACTTCCCATATATAGAGGGAATAATTATTCATTAATAACAACTATTCCTTAAATTGAGGAATAGTTTTTCCTCCTTATAAGGACTGTAATAGCTATTACTTACTAGGTAAAATAACTTTAAAAATAAAATATTTCTAAAAATACAAAATTTCCATATGCGCATAAAAATTTTAAAAGTAAAAAAAAAAAAAAATCATAAAAATGTAATCTCTCTCTTTCCATATGCATAAACTTTCTACATATACCTAAAAATTAAATTTTTTTATAGGCACAACAATTAATTTTATTCTAACTTTACAACCAAACATTTTTCTATATAATAATTGTAGTATTTGTTGTTATTATGCTCCTATTATTAACCACATAAGCATAGCATTTTGGTCTACTTTGGTCCATTTCGTTCTATTTCAATTCCTTCGGTCCACTTTGGTGATGTTTTGGGATGAAAGGTTTGCGTAGAAAGAAGAGTTCATTCATTGAAAATTATGTCACATTCTCAACATAATTTTCGTAGGTTCCTAATAAAATTAAAATTTACTTATGTTATTAAAGTCTTGTATTTTTTCTAATATAAGTGGTGGATTTACTTATTATTTAAATCTGCTTTCTTTTTAGGCAATTTTAGATATATAGAGGATGAACTGTTTGTAAGAAGAACTAGAAACAAAATCTATCTTCACATTACATTATTTACAAAATATCTCATCTTATGTAATAATTGAATGTAAAATGCGTTATGTTTACTTGAAAAAAAAAGTACAAAATTTAAAGCACTTTCAAATAAAAAATATAGATAGCTAAATTAAAAAAATCAAATATATTGTATCATCTAGGGACTAACATTTATAATTCTTATTTACTATTTTCATTTTTCACTTAACAAAAAAACAAATCGTAAAATTTTTCCGCGTATCGCGCAGGTCTATGACTAGTGAATGGTTATAGTTATTACATTACATCAAATTTTAGTACTAGTAATAAAAATTATCATTATTATTGTAATCTCCATTTAGAGTACCAAACATGCCCCTATAGGTATATCTAATGATAAGTACACAACATTAGATTGTGTAAAAGGCGGCAAATATGATGTGCACTTTTGTGAAAGTGTGAATTCATAATTACATATTGTGTTAACAAATTGGTTGGGTTTAGCATTTGAGTAACGTGTAGCAACATAGAAATTAATCCAATGTATAATTTTTTGTAACATTTCCTTAACTACGAAAGTTGGAGTGACCCTAATGTAAGGTGCAGACTGCAGTAATGTTTGGTATTGTATAAGGATGATATCAGGGACAAACTCGTTAGTAGAAAAAAAAAAAGGTAATGAATATTAGGTTTGAATCTTACCATAACACCCCTACTCCAAAGACAAGAAACTACAATGTATGTTAAAACTTTTGACTTTATTTTACTCTATTTATTTGTGTCCTAATTAAAATGACATTTTTCTAGGACGAAAGATATTAAAGATGCTCCAAAATCAAACATGAATCGATAATCTACATGTTGAAATGCCCCTAGAACAATTGGTCCATGTTCACCAATCGGCATGATAATCATGCAGAAAACTTTTTTATTAATTAATTAGAAGACTTGATCAGAACTGAGCTTAAGGTCTGCTTAAAGAAAATGAATTGTCAATGATTATGTAGGACATTATAGAAAAGGTCATATGGTAGTAGGTCTAATTGCGCCATGGGATTCCAGCTGTATGCCAAGAAATATTTAACTATCTCACTTTCGACAACATTATATGCATCCAGAACTAGTTGCTCCAGCTCCTGAATCAATAACATTTTTCAGTCGAAACACTTATTGTTCTATTGGAAGCCGCTTTCCATTCACGCTAATACCCAACACATTCACATAGTATCTACTATCTACCTCAGCTGCTGTAGACACCCCATTTTGCAACTCCCATTTAATCTCACTTGCATTGCATTGCATATCATTAGCATCTTAAGTCTCCAAGGAAATTTTTTTTTTGCCCATTTGATCTCCAAATACTTTTCATGAAATAAATCGTGAGATCATAACAACTAAAATGACAGTTCATGGATCTCAATTCGACAACCATATTAAAAGATATCAAGAAAACAAGTTTTAACAGTAATGAGCACTTGCATGAATTAAGTCCTAACCACACGTGATCATGAACTCTTAATACTAATTGGTCTAATTTTAGTTCAATTAAAATTAGGTAGTGTGTCATAACAATATTGGTTGCAGATAGAGTTTATGGTAAAGTTGCATATCAATTTGTAAGTTCAATGTAGTAAAAGTTATAGTACCCATGTCACTACTCAATAAAAATACCTATCTAGGAAGAAAGGAAGAAGAAAAAGAAAAACTAAAATGTACAGTTAGATCGGCTTGGCTGTGAGTCGATCTTACCATATTCGAATCCTTGAACTCCATCTCTACTCACGACCCAAACGTTAAACTCAAATTTTCAGCAAAAGTTAAATAACAAATCAATAAGTAAACGTTTGCATGTAAATGCATATTTTGAGTGGACTTAGAGACTACCGAAATAAATCAAGTACGGTCGACCAGCTAATAGTGTTGGAAAGTTGACAGAAACCGAGCTTTAAAGTAGATGCTTGATGAGAAGGGTTTTTTGTAAATGAAGGCTTGAGTTGTAGATGGAAGGGACGTTGGGGTTTGTTATGGGAGGGTTGGTGTAAGTTTTATCCTCACATATAGCGCCCCCCCCCCAGTTTCCACACAAAGTCTATACGACATTGGTACCTTTCATTTGTTTTCACAGGCCCCTCCAGTTGGAAAAACTCAGTTGGGATTTCAAGGCTAGTTGATTAGCACTTTCCTCACAGCCCCCTCCAGTTGGAAAAACTCAGTTGGGATTTCATGTTTGTGTGTTTTAATAAGTATTATTGTTTTCTTAAAAAAAATATAGGGATGTTCATCCCACATCGGTTGTGTGTGTTAGAGTTTCAATCTTTATAATCTTAGGTTACTACTATAAAAGTTATACCATTTTAAAAAACTCTATATATTACTTTCGTGTTTATGTGTTTTAATAAGTATTACTGTTTCCTCAAAATAACAAAAAGTCAAACTGTAAACATATAAAAAAAAAAAGTATATACAATCACAATGAATTTGTGTGTGTATTTCAATATGAATTGTAAACATGTGTATTTTATTTTTTGGAAAAGCGTGCATTACATCTCATAATAAGATTCATTTTCATAATAATTATCCAAATAAAGTTGCATAAATAAAGATAGTTGCTTATACAAATAATTCTCTTTTTTATTGTACACTTTTATTGCAAGTCATAGGATTTCTTTGGTCGAAATATAATTGAAATCTAAATTTTACGTTTAAGAAGGACAAACATTTCATTTGTCTTATCAATTTTTGGATTTAGAAAAAAGGACCTTGCAACTTTCTCAGTGTAGCGATTAAACAATTCATCCATTATCTCATTTCCAAACTGCTTTTCAAGCAATCCTTCAAATGGGGCTCTCAAATATAAAGCACGCATCGAGGGGCTCTGCAAGGTAACATGCTTTTTCTGGTTATTCAATATTGCCATTCTCTCAAAGCTAAAATACCCACTTCTTTCAGTCAATGCCTTCAATTCCTTAGGAGTTGGGTAATAAAGAGGAATATTGAATGCATCCACTTTTGCTTCATTAACTAATCCCTGCAATCGAAAACCATGGTCAATGCCATATCAAAAGACTAGCTTTGTCATGAAGCAATGTTTTGCTATCAAGGTCGGCTTGATACAATTTTCAACACAAGAAGATGAATTTAATTTGGAATTCACTAATGAGATTTTCACTTGTATTTTTTTTGTTATATTTGTTTAAAATTTAGCAATAGGATTACTCAATAGTTTGATAGTAAAATACTACTTCGATGGAAAATCTCTTGTTAAGATAATTTCTCGATGGAAAACTTCTTGTGAAGATAGTTTTGTGTTTTCCTGTATTTGGTAGCATTAGAAAAAAAAAAGTTAAAGAAAAACTATCTTTGTTAAATAAAAAACATTGTTAAAAATATGACTAATTTTTAGTGATTGTTTTCTACTAAATTTTTTTTTTCCAAAAAACAACTCTATCGCATGCCATACTAAATAAAGGAAGTTAAGAAACAATATGAAAACTATTAAAAATAATTCTATCTCATTTTGATGTCACTACCAAACATAAGAAAATAAACAGTTTTCCAAAACATACTTCTTAGAAAACAACATATTTTTTAAGAAAATATTAATGTTGAAACAAAAAGAGCATTAGCCTTCATAGGCAAAGATATATTCACTCAAAATTAAATTAACAATAGATTTTATGCCAATCTCATATATATAAATATAAATATATATATATATATAATACAAACAATAAAATAAACTTGCTGTGTGCAAATAAGAACAAGTTTAAAGGTAGGAGAGAAAAAGATTGGTTTGATGATTACTTGTTAACAAGAGATGCTTTTAGTGATAGAGAGGAAGTGTGTGTGTGAGGGGGTTTATGATGAGAGTGGTGTTTATTACACACACGCGCACGGAAAATTATTATGTACTCTCGGAGTACCATAAATGCATACTCCCTCCTCTCACATGAATGGTGGGTCCCACCATGAATTTAATTAGTGGGACCCACCATTCATGTGAGAGGAGGGAGTACGCATTTATGGTACTCCGGGAGTACACAATAATTTTCCCTTGAACACAACTGTACACACAAGTAAAATTTGCACTAAAAATTTCAAGTCACAATTTCCAAATTCATATTTAATTAAATTTTCGTGTGTGTGCGTGTGCGTGCGAGAAAGTGATTGAGAGAGATGTTTGATTGAAATATGGAAAGTTTTATTTTTTTGGTTCGTAGGCAAAAGACAAAATTACCTTATTTAGGAGAGAGAGATGTTTGATTGAAATATGGAAAGTTTTTATTTTTTTGGTTTGTTGGAAAAAGACATAATTACCTTATTGAGAGAGAGAGAGAGAAAGAGGTTGTTTTTATATTTAGTCAAACATGGAGTGTATTATTATTATTATTATTATTTTGAGGAATAACATGGAGCATTGCATTTTACATATTATATGGGTCTGATTAATGTATGCCTTTAAAGTATACATTAAATTTTAGGAAATATTTTATGAAAAATTGAAAAATTTGTTAAAAAAGTTAGTCATTTTTTCATAGAAAATTTTCTACAGTGGTTTATTAATATATGTCCTAAGGGCATATATTAGTAAAACCCTTGTTATATATAAGTACAATGTTATATTATTTAAATTTATTGGGTTCTCTTCTATTTCGGGCCTAATTAGTTGCTTTAATAGTCGAAAGGAAGAGATGACCCTACCCACCATCCAACCTTATTAGTCAATAAAAGATGGCACCTCAATGACACATACATTCTACAATTGCAGTTATTCAAAGTTTTCAAACATTGTGGCATTTGCAATCCACTCTAAACTATATATAATATGTTTAATAAACTCTCTAGTTCAAGATAAATTTGCAAGTACTTCCATCATACAAACCAGTGTATCATATATGATGTAGATTATCACCAAATCAGGGTGTTGGTTGTAGAATTTTGAGATTTAGAGTGTACCTTGCTAATGTCCTCATAATTTAGGTTATATACGCATGCATTACTTTGTTAATTAATTTAGTTTCTTATTTGGAGGAGAGGGTGGCCATTGCAAATTAATTTATAATTAGGGTGTTAAAGTTTAAGATGAATATATTGCAATTAACCCTTGCCTTTTCATTCTTATTTCAACTTATTGAAAGTTGCACCAAGTTCAACAAAAAATTCCCTAACAAAGAGAAATAATCGAAGGATTGTTTACTTACCACTTTGGCCATGTCCATTAAGCAAGATCCTATCATGTCTATCTCTATACCAGTATGTGAGTCAGAGTTGCTCATGACATCAGGGATGCATGATAGGATAAGTGCCAGTAGCCCTCCAGTCACAAGCTCTTGTGCTCTAGAAAATAGTATGGACTCCATATCTTTGGCAAATTGAGTTGCATAGGCGTCCTTGACTTCCTTTGGTGCATTTGTGCAGAAAATCCTCCCTTTATTCCATGCAGGAGAACCTTCATCCATAACATCCATGGGGATGTTTGACAGAAAGTGTACTGCAGAAGAGGAGTGAATAAAATGAAGAGATGCCTTGGGAAACAAGAGACCATGGAAAGAACCTGGTACCCCGGTTGCAAAGTATTGTCTGTTGGGAGGAAGAGACTTGAAAAGAGTATTGAAATCATTAGAGACCTGGTCGTTGAAGAACACCATAAAATCAGGGATTTTAGTATTTCCTCCTTTCGATATGTATTTGAGTTTAATAGCTTCTACTATGTTTTGCATTGCGATGAAGGTATTGGGTCCTGTAGAACAACCCAAGTCTGCTATACATATTGGGTTTGGAGAAATTGAGAGGGCGTTGATGTCAAAGTGATTGGCTATGGCCTCATTGATCTTTTCTATGGCAGCTTCCACAATCCCTCTCTACAGCACAAAGTGATGATTAACATTTTTAATATTCATCATAATAATTAGAACCACGAAAGTTTTATCTCAAAATAAATTAAATAAACCATCAAAGTATCTAACGTAAAAATACTCATCTATTGCATTTTTTAATTCTTTAGATTTTCTCCTCTTTAAATTACCATATTATAACACATTAAATAGTAAAAAAAGTCAATAAAGTGAACAAATGGATGTAATTTTCCCCAGTTCAATAAAAATTGCGCATTTCGTATCAAAAAAAAAAAAAAAAAGATGTAATTTTACAAACCCAACTGGGTTATATAAACCCATCTGGGTTACTTGGTTCACCACAAACCCATCGGGTTTGACTGGGTTTGATTGGTTCATATGCATAAATGGTTCATTTAAACATCCGGACCGGTCTAGGTGCTAGGTCACTAGGTTTTCGGTCCAATCGGCCAGGTTGGTCCGAGTTTAATAACTACGCCGGTCAGGGCCCTCTCCTCTGTTCATAGCAATATATTACATGTCTTTATGTCTTCAGATGTTTGTTGAAAGCAGTTGTTGTTATAAGAGCATCATGGTCGATGCACTATTTAGGCATCTGAGAAAGGTTTTCACCAATAAATTATTTCTTCAATTTTATCAGCCAAAAGATTCAGTTCCTACTTCATAGGTTGACCTTGCCAATTTAGACTTAAGAGCACTAGCATCATGTGTGCTAAATGCTAAATTTTTAGTATTTAGCACACCAAACACAAAAAAACAATCTTCATCAGATTTTCCAAATCTCAAAGTTTTTAGCATGTGGCTACAGTGCCATTCCAAATATAAGATGGTAAGAGCATCTCCAACCAGAAATGCCATTCCATCTTATTTTACCATTTCAAAAAGCTACTTTACCAATTATACCATACTATTTTACAACACACCCAACAACCCAAAATTCTATTTTTTTCCCATTTTATTTAAATATTCTTTTTTATTCTTTTTTTTTACTATTTCTCTTTTTCTATTCCTTTTCCTCTCTTTCTCCCTCAACCTCTAGCACCGGTTTCAACACACAGAGCCACACACACAGAGACCCATGATACACCGATCTACCTATCCAAACCCATCACATCACACACAGAGCCACACACACAAACACAAACCATCAACTGAGCCACACACACAAACCATCAAACCAATCGGAGCCAGCAACAGCCACCACACCCACCAATCGGAGCCAGCAACAGCCACCACTTGGAGTAGAGCTGGACGATCTTGGAATCATCGCAGATGAGAGCGACCAAACCATCGAATGGGGTGCAGGCGACTTTGATGCGACTGAGATCGATGTGCCTCCATTGCATCGGGTGGTAGAGTTCTGGTTTCCGAAAATAACGGTCATCGAGAAGTTGCCACTCGGAGAGGTTTGGTTCATGAGAGTTTCGTTTTGTTGGTACTATTTTGTTCTTTTGATTTATTGCTTTTGATCTGATAAAAGAAGAAGGCAACAGTGAGCTGATATTTTCTATTAAAATATGATTATAATTTTTACAATATTGCTACATGTACCATCCTAGAAATAGGATGGTACTGTAGCAACATTGTAATTTTTTTTTACAATGGGCAGAATATGCAAGGCTGACTGCAGATCATTTTAAGGGTTTGATGGTAAAATATATTAAGATATAGGATATGCAAGGCTGGTTGCGGATGCTCTAAGGACAACAAATGTTAAAAAAATTTATTCTTATTTTATTTACGCTTTTTCTCTCTCCTCCCAACACACATCTCTCTCTCCTTGTTTGGTTCTCTCTAACCCTATCTCTCCTCCTCTCTCACAGCCACGTTGATCTCATCACATTGATCACCATGCCACGCCGCCGTGCCGTCCACCATGCCATGCTGCCGATCTTGCACTGTGTGAGAGATTTCATTCTTTTATTTTTCGGTGGTGGTTTTTTTTGATGTTGCTGTGGATTTTATTGTTGTGGTGGCTTTTTTTTGTTGTTGCCGGTGGGTTTTTCTTTTGTGGTTGTGGGTTGATTTTCTTGACTTGGGTTGATGATAGAATGCCAAAAAAACTCAATACACAAATCACCATTTTTTCTAATAAACAATAGTTATTGATGGCAGGTGCTAGTGGAGAGGTTCAGGTTTATTTGGAGGGATTGGAGGTTCAGGTTCAAGTGGTTTTTTTTTAATAATTTTTTTTATGTTGCCGTGGGTTTTATTTTTGTGGTTGTGGGTTGGTTTTCTTGGGTAGTTATGGGCTGATTTTAGTGGTTGCAGTGGTAGTAGGAGTAGGATGTGGGTAGTGGTGGTGGTGGTGGGTTGTGTGAAGTGGTGATAGACCGGTGGTGGTGGGTTGTGTGAAGTGGTGATGGACCGGTGGTGGTGGGCTAAATGTTTTGTATTTATTTATATTGTTGTAGTTTTTTTTTTAATGTTATTTTAATGTGTAATATATATTATTTTAATGTATTGTATAAAAGAATAAGATATCTGATGTAGATGAATTGTAAAATGGTGTGTCAAAATAGATAAAGTAACTTTTTTATGTGTCAAAATGACATTTTTTAGCACAGTTGATGCTAATGTCCTAAGCACTTGACTCAAAAAAAAAAAAAAGACCTTAGCAATTGGCATGACACTACTTCGTTGTGCTCCAATATTTACTTGAAAGCAAGGTTTGGTACAAAAAATGTGGATTCCAGATTATAAAAAAGAAAATAAAGAACCTTTCAAAGTAGAGAGAGAGAGTTTTTTAGTTTTCAAAAACTGACGTCGATTGGTTGAATGACGGTTCTCCAAAATCTGACTCGACCTTATCCAACTTTGAAAACCCTCAATTCTGGCGAGTTCCACCAAGTCCGATGACATTTCTAGTGAAATTTGGCCGAGATCTACCAATTCTAGCGACTAATCCAATCAAATCTGACAGAGATCCAATGAGATCTCAATAGATTTGGTGAGATTTCTATTGTTGCTTCACCTCTTTCAGTCGTTACTGGTTTCCCCCCCAAATTCGAACATAACCCAACGATAATTCGATTCATTTTTGTAGTAGAAGTATGTCATACTATATATACGATTTCTAACAATACAACAAGATTAATGAACCTAGTTTTCAAAAGTTTATAAAAGAACCAGAAGAATATAATCTCAATTATAATTTTGTTATTAATAATTATATTTGTGAATGAGTACATACTTTTAAGTTTTCAACTATGATATATACTTTGAACGGGAAAAGAATATTAATAAGTTAATCAAATATATGGTAAATAAACTTGAATTTTCTACCAAAAAAAAAAAAAAAAAAATCAAAGTCAAAACGTATAATTTAGCTAAGTAAGAGCATTCACAGTAAGGGAGCTAAAAATTATAGCTTTTAGCAACTTAAAAAGTAACTTTATTCATTTTAAAAACTCACTTTACAAAACTCCCAACATCAAAACATCTATATTTTTAGCAACTCATTTAAAATAACTAGCCTCATCACACGCGCTTCGCGCGTGCGATGAGGTTTTTTTTAATTTTATTTTAGTGGTCCTATTTAGTATTTAGTAGCAAAATAAAAATTTGTGTTTTTATTTTTTATATATAATTTTTATTTTGAGGATCTAATTTATAAGTAGATAAAGTAATTTGAAAATTAATAGAAGAATTTAAAAAAAAAAGAAAAAAAAAAAAAGGAGAGTGACCCTATTTTTTAGGCAATGTTTTAGTGGGAGTTAGAGTTGTATTTTTAACAGATTGTCTTTTAGTTTTGTCTTTACTTAAACATAGGGGTGTATGGGCATTTTTGAAAAAAAAAAATGAAGAATCCAAACAGGAGAAGCCCCTTAAATAATAGTATAGATATAAAACTTATTAAAATAATAATAAACAACCATTACAAAATCCAAACCAACATCAATAGCCACTTCCACCGCCTCCACTGTTGCCTCACCAGCCAGAACCATAAACTTTCAACCCACTACCAGCCACCACCATCACCATCATCGGAAAAAAAAAAAAAAAAATACCACAAAACCTATCACAACAACATCCACAACCAACCACAAAACCCATTACCACTACACCCACAACCGTCCACAAAACCCACCACAACCAAAGCCAACAAAACCCATCACCATCACACCCACAAGTGGCCACAAAACCCATCACAACAACACCCACAACAGGCCACAACACCCATTACCACCCCACCCACAACTGGCACAAAACCCATCACTACCACAAAAGAGAGAACAAAAATTGAAAGAAAGAAAAAAATAAAAGAAAGAGAGAGACATATTTTCGGCCATAGCTTATGAAATTAAAAAAGAAAAGAAAAAGAAATGAAGAGGAGGTTGGCAGAGATATGGAGAAGAAGAAAATGAGAAGGTTGGAGAGGAAAAAGAGAAAAGAGAGAGAGCAACGGGCAACTATGCTGTAACTTGCATTTTGGTGTTTTAGTTGCTAAAATAACATTATAGCCATTATACCTTCTTTACTGTGAGTGCTCTAATAAATATAAATTTGGCTCTCACCCAAAATAAGGTTAAACGAACCAATCTTGAAGTTTTGATACTTAATCGGGTTCAAGTCCGCTAGCTGCAATTTTACCATAAGAAAGTTACCCCTTCAGAGTGATTGTTATCAAGTAGGCCAATATCAATCCCAACATAATTCATATAAGTTGTGGTTTCTTCAACAAACACTGTTAAATGGCAATGTGGTACTCTAACCAAGTAGGTAAATATTAAGAATACCTGATAGGTGGAGTTTTGAACATAGCTGTTAGGGCCCTCTCCTCCTTTCATTACAGATGATTCAGGCAATGCATGGGTCTTTTCGCCCTCCATCTCTCCCGATGATTCAGGCAATGCATAGGTCTTTTCGTCCTCCATCTCTCCTTTTGTGAAAAAGTTCGAATCTAATGCACAAAACTCCCATTTTTTGAGGAGTTTTGAAGAGGTCTTGGAAAACAACTTTATGTTCAATTTGTTATGGAGAGGAAGATTCCTAGACTTGAATCCTCGACTTATTGCTTTTAGTGGAAAATACTTACCATTGCACCAAGTTCTAACCTCTCCAAAACAAACTGCCATCTCTCTCTCTGAAACAGACACAAATTCACTTTACGTCTGTTCTACACAAAAAACCCAGTGAACCGTCCGACCCGCGGTTGAACCTCCCGGGTTTGAGGACCGTGACCGGATCTCACATTTCAGGCCAAAGCTCTTTGGAGCTCGTTCGTCACCGCCGAAATCTCCAGCCACAGCTGCACTGTTGCTAGATCTGTCAGTTTAGGAAGAGAAACTAAAGGGAGGAGAGATTTGCTCTGATCTATTATTTGTAGTACAATATCAGAGACTGAGGTGGGGAGGTGGCGAGAGAGAAACTGAGAGCTTATCTGTTTGAATGAGAATCATAATGGGGAATGAGTTATTTATTTATTTTTTAAACCAGAGAATTCATGGGCCACGGGCCACCGCACTTGTTTCTTCTAATCACCATGACTTCATCTTTTTATTTTTTATGCTTCTTGTACACCTACCCTGCCACCTGTTTCCTAATAAATGTAGGAGAATGTTAACTTGAACACCTACCCTGCCACCTGTTTCCTAATAAATGTAGGAGAATGTTAACCACCGCTCGGTGCTGGTTAAGGACAGAAAAAAATAAAAAATATTTGTCAGAAAAAATAAAAAATATTTTAAAATAATACCTGTAAACTAAAAAAGTAACATAAATTGAAAAATAAGATACAATTTTTTTTCAAAAAAGAGTATGCTTAACAGGTACAGTGCGGTGCCCGTTAACACAACCCATAAATGTATTAGATTTGTCTAATTATATTAATATTTTTTTTTTGAGAATCTATTATATTTATATATTAGTGGTACTGAGAGAGACATTTGATTGAAATATGGAAAGTTTTTATTTTTATTTTTTGGTTCGTAGGAAAAAGACAGAATTACCTTATTTAGGAGAGAGAGAGAAAGTGGGTTGATTGAAATATGGATTTTTTTTTTTTTTGATTGGTTGAAAAAAGACAATTACCTGTGAGAGAGAGGGTTGCTGCTATATTTAGTCAAACATTGAGTGTAATATTATTATTATTATTATTAGGGTAAATTCCACAAACCACCCATGAGATTTGTGATAATATCCAACTAAGTCCAAAACATTTTAAATCCTACCAATTTCATCCTAAAAGACAATTTTGTCCTTGAACTTAAAAAAAAAAAAAAAAAACACCGTTACTTTTTTTTTTCTTTCACTTCTTCCTCTGTCTTCTGTCTCTTTCCTCTCCCCTTCTCCCCTGAGTTCTCCATCTCAAAACATATCCCAAAGTCACCATTGCCATTCAACCACCACCTCGCCAAACACACCACCCGCCTAACCACCACGGCAACAACCCACCCCACCACCACGGTAACATCCTACCATCACCACGGTAACATCCTACCACCACCACCATGAACCTACAGATGCACAAAAACCCACAAAAAAATCAAAGCAAAATTCACACAATTGAAACCCACAAAATTTGAATCCAAAAGGCAAGACCCATCCCAAAATCCATCAATAAATCAAAACTAGAAAATTCCAACCCAAAACCCATTGGAACCCACCTAAAATCAAAACCCATGAACCATAAATCAACCCATCATGACCCATTCGGACTTAAGAGACCCACAACCCACGACCCACACTGGACTTGAGAGAGCCACGACCCACGACCCACGACCTACGCCGAACTTGCCATGATCCATGCCGGACTTGATGCACCCATGACTCGCGATGGAGCCATGACCCATGGAGAAGACGGAGAGAATATGGGCATACGGCATGGTCAGGTGGCTTGCGGTGGCCTATGATGGTGGTGGCTTGCGGTAGGGCCAGTGACAGTGGGTCTGGCCATGGTGGCTTGGTGATGGTGTTCATTTCCACCATGGGTTTTGGGTTTGAAGATGAAGTACTCGGAGAAGAAAGGGGGAAGACAGAGGAAGAAGGGAAAATAAAAAAAAAGTCAAGGCATTTTTTTTTCTTTTAAGTTCAGGGACAAAATTGTCTTTTTAGGATGAAATTGGTAGGTTTTAAAATGTTTTGGACTTAGTTGGTATTATCTCAAAACTCAGGGGTGATTTGTGAAATTTACCCTTATTATTATTATTATTATTATTTTGGAGGAATAACATGGAGGATTGTATTTTTACATTGTTATATATAAGCCTTTAGGGCATTCTTTAATAAAATATTTTAGGAAATCTTCTATGAAAAATAAAAAAGTGATTAACTTTTTTTACTGTTTTTTCTATTTTTCATAAATATTTTCTAAAATGAATGATTAATAGATACACTAAGGACATACATTAATCGAACCCTTATTATATTATAAGATTAATTAAAATTATTGGGAATCCTTTTATTTCGGGCCTAATTTATTGCCTTTATAGTCCAAAGGAAGATATGACCCTACTCGCCATCCAACCTTATTAGTCAATACTAGCCTCATCACACGCGCTTTGTGTGTGCAATGAGTTTTTTTTTTTTTTTTTTTTTTTTTTTTTAGCGAAAAAAAAAAAAAAAAAAATCAGTGTTTTTATTTTATATATATAATTTTTATTTTGATAATCTAATTTATAAGTGGATAAAGCAATTTAAAAATGAACAGGTGAGTGATCTTATTTTTTAGGCAATGTTTTAGTAGGAGTTAGAATTGCATTTTTACCGGATTATCCTTTAATTTTGTCTCTACTTAAACATAGGGGTGTAGGAGCATTTTTGAACTAAAGAATGAGGAATTCAAACAAAGGGAACTCCTTAAATAGTAATATAGAAAAGATGGCACCTCATGACACCCATATTCTATAATTGTCGTTATTCAAAGTTTTCACACATTGTGATATTTGCAAATTGCAACCACTCTAAACTATAGAAATTTTTTTTTTTTTTTTTTGATGGGTAAACTATAGAATTTTTAATAAACTTTTTAGTTCAAGATAAATTTGCAAGTACTTCCGTCATACAAACTAGTGAAGAAAAAACTCAGTATCACAGACTGAGAAAGAGTGTATACCAGTCTTACAAAATCACCATGTTCCCTCACAAACCCACCATTTTCTTCATCATTTCTTCACTAATCTTGAAGAAAAGGTATGGGTTTTGTCTTTTTCTCAATGTATTTTCTGTTTCTTGCCCTAGATTTCTTGGATTGTGTGTTTTTTGTTGAGATTTGAAAATATGATGTTTGGATATGGTTTATTGATGTTTTGTTTGGGTTTGATGTTGGGTTTTGTTGGTTGTGTTAGTATAATGCCTTATATACATGTTTTCATTTCATGCTTGCTTCTCATTTTTGAGCATTATACCTTGTTTGTGTTGTGTTGTGCATATCATGCCCATGGTAAAATGTCTTAGAGACATTTTCTTGTGTTTTTGTGGATTTCATGGAATACAATGATTGTAGGGATAACCTTGCTTCGCTGTTTGTGAAATTTTCTTTGGTTATGTGTATTTACACTTTGCCCTAGGTTGTACATGGTGATATTTGTGCACACACACATACTTTGATATGGTTGAGTTCTTAATGCCATGACTCTAATGTACTTTGATGCTATATGTCCTCTCATATCCATTTGCTATTGAGTTATGCTTTAGTTTCATTTATTTTTGGTTTAATTCTAAGTCCATTTCATTGCTACTAACTTGTTACTAATTATCCTTGTTACCATATGTTGTGCTCTGTTTTTGGTATTTGCTGCTATGTTTTTACAGATGACTCCAAAGAAGAAGACTACTGCACAACGTGCTGACAAAAGGAAGAAAATGGATAGCACTCGGTTCCGCTCTACCCAACACTTTGAAAGATACAATCAGTTCTTTGAGAAGGCTCCAATCATCCAAGAGCGATTTGTGGACCTGGTAGATTTGAAGGATTATTTTATCCCAGACTGTTTTCAAGATAGAGGTTGGGAAAAGCTCCTTGGTGATCTCTCTGGGGTGTGTGAACCTTTGATCCGTGAATTCTATGCCAATGCCATTTTAAGAGAGGATGAAATCGATTGTTAGATTAGAGGCCATGAGTTCACCATTAACTTGGAGGATATTGATGATGTTCTTGGCTTTGAGGATCTAGAGCATGATTTCACTCACTATAAGGATAGAATGCTCTCCATAGAGACGGTTCAATCACATATCGGTGGTGTTAGAGAAGGAAGATGCCTCAACACAACTACTTTTCCACTGGATCTGAGATGTCTTACATTAATTATGATGTTCAACCTGTACCCGGTGAAGAAGATGACCACCATTAGTAATGCTAGAGCCATTTTTCTCATGGAGCTTCGGGAGAATACTTACATTGATATTAGTGCTCATGCCTTCTCCATCATTGCTGATGAAACAAGGACAACTTCAAGGGCAAAGCTGATTCTCCCTAGTCTTCTCATGAGGCTCTTTTGTGCAAAAGGTGTGGAAATTCCCCAAGACATCAGTCTCATGCCTACTCCTCTGGCTAGTATTTCCTCCTTTTGATATGTATTTGAGTTTAATAGCTTCTACTATGTTTTGCATTGCGATGAAGGTATTGGGTCCTGTAGAACAACCCAACTCTGCTATACATATTGGGTTTGGAGAAATTGAGAGGGCGTTGATGTCAAAGTGATTGGCTATGGCCTCATTGATCTTTTCAATGGCAGCTTCCACAACCCCTCTCTACAGTACAAAGTGATGATTAACATTTTTAATATTCATCATAATTAGAACCCACCAAAATAAGCCATCAAAGTATCCAACGTAAATATACTCATTTTTTTTTTTTTTTTTGATGGGAACGTAAATATACTCATTAATCGCAACGTTAAACATTTCTTTTAATTGCCCATACCCAGTTCTCATGAACAAAAGAATTTTAATAAGACAATCAAGCACAAACCACACCCAGCCATTTTCATATAATTAGTTGTAGTTGTTTCAACAAACACTATTAAATGGAGATGTGGTACAAACCAAATGGGAAATAGAATAGATCAAAAAGTACTATATAACCTGATAGGTGGAGTTTCGAACATAACTGTCAGGGCCCTCTCCTCCATTCATTGCAATATATGTCTTTATGTCTTCAGATGTTTGCTGAAAGCAGTTGTAACTTATAATAAGAGCATCGTGGTCGATGTACTATATAGGCGTCTGTGAAAGGTGTTCACCAATAAATTATTTCTTCAATTTTGTCGGCCGAAAGCGGTGGCGGCTTTAGAATTTTTTTTCTACGGATTAGCACTAGCAGAGCTAAAAATTTGTCATGGGATGAGTAAAATTTTATTTCTATTCATACAACTTTCATATTATATATACAATAATCTAAAATAATATTCTAAATACAATTTAGTATACAATACAACCATATTGTATAATAATCTAAAAAAATTACTAAAAGTTTAAGCTTTGTTTAGTTGGGAGGATGAAAAAGTGGGAGGATAGATTGAGAGAATATAAAATATTTTATTTTTCAATTATTTATGTTTGGTTGAGAGAATAAAAAAGTGGGACGATGAAAATTTTTTTTATTTGGTTGAAAAGAAAAATGAGAAAATAGAAAATATAATTTGTTTACTTTCACGGTCCTTCAAGATAAATAAAGGTTTATTATAATTTTTTTAAATGTTTATTTATAATAATATATCATAATCTCAAGTTCTTCTGAATGCATGGCCTCCACGTTTAACCAATTTAGATTAAAATTTTTTTTTTGTCTAATTAAAAAAGCAATTCAATTTTATCTTGCCTTTTAGTTTTATAGTTATTTTCTAACACGTGGAGTCTTGCATGGCCCTCCACGTTTTAGCAATCATGTTTTTTTTTTTTGTTTTTTTTTAAATATTTGGCCTATTTATTTTGGCTTTAACCAATTTGAACAATCTGTTCCTTTTCTATTTCACTGTTCACGAAATCTCACTTCTTCATCATCAGTACTGCACATAGTCGCGGGTTTAGGATTTTTTTTTTTAGGAGTAAGTATTAGCAAAGCTAGGAATTTGTCATAGGGCGAGTAAAACAATAAAATGATTAATTTTTTTTTCTTCTATATATACAACTTCCATGTTATATAATAATAATAATAATAATAATAATAATAATAATAATAATAATAATATTCTAAATACAATTTAGTATACAATACAATCATATTGTCCAATAGTCTAAAAAAAATTATTAAAAGTTTAAGGGTCTGTTTGTTTGGAAAAATGGAAAAAGTGGGATGATAGAAAATGTTAGAAGGATAGAAAACTTAGAGGACATAAAATATTTTATTTTTCACTCATTTATGTTTGGTTAGAAGGATGAAAAATTCTTTTGTTTGGTTGGAAAGAAAAATGAGATGATAAAAAATGTAATTTTTATAAATTTATTTTCATGCCCCTTCAAGATAAATAAAGGTTAATTTATTATAATTTCTTTAAAATGTTTATTATAATAATATTATAATCTCTAGTTCTTCTGAATGCATGGCCTCCACGTTTGAACAATCAGATTTATTTATTATTATTATATTTAATTTTTTGTCTAATTGAAAAAACAATACAACTTTAATCTTGCCTTTTAGTTTTGTAATGATTTTCCCATACGTGGAGTCTAGTATGGTTTCCACGTTTTAGCAATTTTTTTTTTTTTTTTTTTTTTGCAATTTATTTTGGCTTTAACCAATTTGAACAATTTGTTTATTTTATTTTATTTTATTTTATTTATATTTTACTATTCACGAATCTCACTAATTTGCGGGGGGCTGGATGGAAAATACCGGGCCCCGCTATTTTCTTTCCTCCGTATTTTCAACTCAACCAAACAAGGATAAATGACATTTTCTCATAAGTTTTCTTCTCTATATATTCCACCCTCCCTATATTCAACCGATCCAAACATACTGTAAAGATATGTTAGACAATAACAATAGAATGCATAAACAAGTAGAATTAAATAGCTAATCATACATTTTTGTCAAATGAATAATAACTTATTATATTTGTGTAATATCAATTAAATAAAAATATAAGATAAAGAAAAACACTAAAACACCTAGGAGTATGATTGAGAGTAAATGTGAAATTAAGAAAAAAAAAATAGTAACTGATATACATTTTTGCCTTTTGAAGTGTATGACATTTTAATCAGATACGTAGTCACTTTCTTGGAATTGGAGTAAGCACTAAAATATCTCTTGGACTTGGAAATCTATAGAGCACTTATTAAACTACTTGATCGAACAGAGAGAAAAACTTGGAAAACATAGAAGGGAGAAAAAGAAATAGAGAGAACGAGGAAAAAATCATAGATGTAGATACATATTTGTTGGTTGTATTGGTGGTGTAATTTGTTGTTGATGAATAAGAAAAGTGCAGTGAAAAATAACAACTTTATTTCGCTGTTAATGCCAAAGTCCTGAAGATAAGGTTTATTATTTTTTTTTTAATGAATGAGAAAAAATTTGAAACATTTTTTTTCTTTCTTATAAATTAAATATTTTAAGAGTAGTGTTACTGGCACAATACTTTCAGAAAAATTTCACAATAAAATTTAGGTGGCAAGTTGTTAAAAGTAAGTAAAAAAGTGATTTTAGTTGTTGGTCCAAATAAAAACCAGTTACAACTTATCACTTAACTTTTATTGTAAAAATATTGCGAAAGTAGTACTAAAATGAACATATTCATGTTTATTTCAATTGGGTTTTAAGAACAAAAATTTAGGGTTTGTTCAAATTTTTATTTTAAGGGGTCAAAAAAAACCCCCACACAAAAGAACCCCCCACACACAAAGATTCAGTTTTCCACTTCACATATAGTGACCTTGAGCAGTTTACTTAAAAAAAAAAAATGGCAGTTAGCACGACCCTTCTTCGTTGTGCTCCAATGTTTACTTCTTTCTTTTTCTTTTTCTTTTTGTTTTTTTTGTTTTTTTTTTGTTTTTTGTTTTGATAAGATCCAATGTTTACTTGAAGCAAGGTATGGTACAACAAACGTGATTCCTGATCATTAAAAAGAAAATAAAGAACCTTTCAAAGAAAAGTTAAAAAAGAAAAAAGAAAAAAGAGAGAGGATTCCCGGTTATCTAAAAATTGAGAGCTTGGATTTCTGATGAGAGAGAGAGAGAGAGAGAGAGAGAGAGAGAGAGAGAGAGAGAGAGAGAGTATTTGAGTTTTCAAAAACTGAAGTGAGCGGGTTGAATAACGGATCTCCCTCTCCAAAATCTGTCTTGTCCTAATCCAACTTTGAAAACCCTTAATTCCGGCGAGTTCCACCAAGTCGAGTGACACTCCTAGTGAAGTTTGGTTGAAATCTACCAATTCTAGCAACTAATCCAATCAAATCTAGCAGAGATTTGGCAAGATCTCAATGAATCTAGTGAGATTTCTACTGTTACTTCACCTCTTTTAATCATTACTGGTTTCCCACAAATTTGAAAAACACCCAACGAGAATTCAATTTGGCCTCCTTTTTGATAGCGGGGACGATTCTCCACTAGCCGATGGGTTGAGCACTAGGTCGGCTATGGGTAGAGCACAAACCTAATTCGATTGGACTTGTAGACACTCCTAACTATGGTAGGTTAATTTGAGAATGTTGTAAATTTTTATTGTGTCCCTAGCTTTATTGAATAAAAATATGACATCAAAGAAAATAAATGCTATGATTCTGCAAATTATTACAAAATTAGAGTTTAGAGATATGAATATGTGGGTAATTGCATACACAATTTTTTTTTTTTTAAACATCAATAATTGGAGGAAGAGAAATTTGAATCATGGATTTTTTAGAAATACTAGGAGATGTCAATCAATTGAGCGACAAGTACAAGGCCCTTAGCTTACTGCAATGGGAGATTATATGCTTATTACAAATGATAAGATTTATTTGGTTGGAATAACAATGAAATCTAATTGCTGCGTTCAAGAAGGACAAACAATATGATTAATTTATCAGTTTCTGGATTTAAGAAAAATGAGGAACCTTCAACTTTGTGAGTGAAGCGATTAAACAACTCATCTAGGATCTCATTTCCAAAATGTTTTTCAATTATTCCTTCCAATACGGCTCTCAAGTATAAAGAACGCAGCGAGGGGCTCTGCAAGATAAGATGCTTCTTCTGGTTATTCAATACTTCCATTCTCTTAATGCTGAAATTTCCATTTCTTTCTATCAATGCCTTCAACTTCTTAGGGGGAGTGTAATAAGCTGGCACATTAAAAGAATCCACTTTTGCTTCCTCGACTAATCCCTACAATAAAGAACAACCTTAATAACCTAATGTAAAAACCACGGTCTATGCTAACCTTCATCCTATAATTGCTATTGTCTAGTGTCGACTTACAAGGAATTTTTATATACACTCTAGTCTAGACTATAGAAATTGCAACCAACAGTACCCTTATTCGAGATTAATTCACAATGTCTATCTAGTATCCACCATCTAAACTAGTCAAAGTATAATATTGTGGGAAAATTAATGTCAATTTCTCATAACTTTGGTGAATATTGTCCCTTAATTTGCTAATTTTAATATTGATATTAATTGTAAAGTAGACAAATTGTAAATTGATCTCAAATTCTGAGGCTGGTAGAATATTTTTGAAGTGCATAATATTGTAAGTTTAGGATGGATAATTTATATCTCAATTCCACTTGATGAAAGTTGAACTAAGTTGGGATAAAGTTTTTATCCAAACCACTTTATAGGAGATTACTTCAACCTATTACATGACATTTTATAAGACTATCCATATATACATAGAAAAAACCTATCACATGTTTAAATAAAATCATTTAATTAAAATTCCACTTTAATACTTACTTGAGTTGTCACATATTGTATTGGGGGAATGGAAAATTGTGTCCTAGCTATATATCCTGCTAACCAGTTTATGTGGAAAAAAACCAACTAAATTATCAATCGCATCAGTCATCCTAGTTTAATGGAGAGGAATTGCTTACTTACCACTTTGGCCATATCCATTAGGCAAGATCCTAGAATGTCTAGCTCTGTACCAGTAAATGTGTCAGAATTGCTCATGACATCAGGGACGGCAGGTACAAAGAGTACTAGTAACCCTCCAACCACAAGCTCTTGTGCTCTAGAAAACAGGAAGGACTCCATGTCCTTGGCAAATTGAGTTTCATAAGCCTCCACAACTTCCTTTGTTGCATTTGTGTAGTGAATTCTCCCTTTATTCCATGCAGGAGAACTTTCATCCGTAATCTCAGTGGGAATCTTGGAGAGCCAGTTTAGTGCACAAGAGGAGTGAATCAAATGCAAAGATGCCTTGGGAAACAGGCAACCATGGAAAGAACCCGGTACCCCAGCTGCAAAGTATTGCCTATTGGGAGGGAGGGACTTGAACAGAGTATTGAAATCATTGGAGACATTGTCATTAAAGAACACTAGAAAGTCTGGGATTTGAGCATTTACTCCTTTTGATTTGTATTTGAGTTCTATAGCCTCTACTATGTTTTGCACTGTAATGAAGGTATTGGCTCCTGTAGAACAACCCAAATCTACTATACAAACTGGGTTATTAGAACCACAAAAGGTCTGGATGTCAAAGTGATTGGCTATAGCCTCGTTGATTTTTTCTTTGGCAGCTTCCACAACTCCTCTCTACAGAACAAGGGGTGATTATCATAATTAGAACCATGAAAATCACTATATATTTTGATTGGCTGCATTAACCTAAATTTGACAAAGAACTCTAACATAAGCTAGATTCGGAATGTAATTTTCTAGGAAATGAAATAAAAGAATTTTGAGTAATCAATATTACAATACTTCCAACATTCAATCACCTCTCCTATATTTTGCAAAAATGAAAGTTTTATGCACTGGGTATGACATTTCTTTGCTTTTATATTAAAAGACTGTCGTGTCCTCAAATTGTTATTTCCACCATATTCTCTCAGGATAATGTAATGTAAAAACACTCATCTTCTGCAATTATTTTTCGTAAACAGTACTTTCAATTACTCATCCCAGGTTCTGTGTAGAAAATAGTTATTAACTCTCATAGGAAAGTAACTTGGTCCACTGTGCTAGGAAATTACAAGTGATTGCTATGAAGCAGGACAGTATAAATTAATTTAGTTTCCAACAGATTTCATACAAGACGTTGATGCTTTCAACAAACACACCAATGAATGGCAGGAAAAGTAAAAAAAAAAAAAAGTTCTAATTATTAAAGAATACCTGATAATTGGAGTTTTGAGAATAGCTATAAGGTCCCTCTCCTCCATTCGGTGCATACAATTCAGGCAATTCATGAGTCCTTTTGTCCTCCATTTTCTCTCTCAGAGACACAAACTCAGATGCACCTGCTATATGTAATTTTTTTTTTAACGTGCACGCCTTTCGGAGTTTGTTGAGAGAAGATGTGAATATAAAGGCAGCTCAATTGATGCAGTTGGAGAGAAGGAATTAATTTTTAATACATATCAAATTAATTTTTATAATCTTATAAAAAAATTCAAAGTTTAATTAAAATCTAGAAAATAATCTATTTATTTATTCTAAACTTAGTTTTGCAAAAATTCATTTATAATTTATAATATATAAAATCAAAGATTTCGTAATTTTTTTTTTTTTTGGGGTGAAACTTAAGTCTGACAATATTTATGGCTATTGTTACAATGCAAATTAGAATGGTAAAAACATTTTTTTTTAGGGAGCAGGTAAAACTTTAGTTTGACAAAATTTATGGCCATCATTCAACGCAAACTGGAATGGAAAAAGTTTTTTTTTTTTTTTTTTGAAATTATATACTATTCTATTTTACAATTTCAAAAAGCTACTTTATCAATTATACTATACCATTTTACAACACACTTAATATCTCATCTTTTATTTTCCAATACAATACATTAAAATAATATATTTACGTAATAAAATATATTTTTCTCATTTGCTCAAAAAAAATATATATATATTTTTTTTTCTCTCTCTCTCTCTCATTTTTCTCTTCCTCTTTCTCAACCACTCATCACCACCCAAAACCCAGACCCAGGGATTCAAGCACTGAAACCTTAGGCTCCTCCTCACTCTCATAGGCTGAAAGTAATGCCACCATCTCTTCTGAATAGTGCCAATTCTCTACAATCGATTGTGCTTGTGCCTCAATGTGCATATCAAAATCCAAAATAACATCTTGATCTCACAATATCCTTGATCTTCCAGCTTATATATAGGTTGACCTTGGTCTTGGCATCTGACTCATTACAGAAAGCCAACCATGGCACCACCCCGATCTACCATCAACAACACAATCGCCACCCACCAATCCACCACCACGGCACCACCCCGATCTGCCACATCAAATCGTGATCTCCACCAAACCATGAGACCCACGGAGGCTTGATTCAAGGGAAGAGAGAGAAAAAAAGAAAGGGAAGAGAGATCAAAGAGAGACAAAGAGGGAAGAGACCCACGCCGCCGCGACTATCTGCCACGCCGCGGCACCACCTGCCCACGCCACCAGGCCCACGCCGTATGATCTGAGATACACCAATGCATGGGCACCGATCCACACAGAGAGGGATGAGAGAGAAGGAGGGATTGAATGAGAGAGAAAGAGTCAAAGAAAATGGTACCTGTGAGAGAGAGAGAGGAGAGCTCTGTGAGAGAGATGAGTTGAAAGAGAAAAGTCAGAAATTAAGGGTGTGTTTGTTTTGGGTGAAAATAGTTTCCGGAAATGCTTTTTTGTAAATGCGGGTGTTTGGTTGCGCATGAAAAATACATTTTCCGGAAATTCTTTTCAGTTTTAACTTGTTTTGGGTGAAAATGATTTCCGTTTTTATTTTACCTTCAAATACCATTTTCCGGAAAACAGAGAGAGAGAGAGAGAGAGCTCGCGCGCAGAGAAAGAGAGAGAGGAAGAAGAGAGAGCCCATCGCCGGTGACCACGAGCCCATCATCGGTCTCGTCGCACCGCGCCACACCAGCGCCGACCCACACCAACGCCGATCAAGCAAAGATCGACTCCAACGCCGATCGCACCGCGCCAATCGACTCCAACGCCGCTCGATCTTGCCTCCGTCGCGCGATCTCTACTTCGCCTTCACCTCCGCCCGCGCGACTCGCCTTCGCCTCCGCCCACGCGATCTCGCCTTCGCCTTCGCCTCCGCAGCGCAATCTCGCCGCTTGATGAATTTTTTTTCTGGGTTTTGTTTCTTTCGTGTTTCTGTATAACCGGATTTGATGATTTTTTTTTTTTGAGTTTTGTTTCTTTTGTGTTTCTGTACTGAGGAATAATATTATGTATTTGTTTGTCAGCTGAGAAAATGTGAGCAACAAGTAAAAAATGTGTTTTCTATGTATTTTCAAGAACACAACCAAACACCAGAAAATATTTTTCAAAACATTTTTTGAAATGCAACAAAACACTTGAAAATATTTTCCTTTCCCGAAAATAGCATTTCCGGAAAATATTTATTTTCCGGAAAATATTTTACATCAACCAAACACAGCCTAAACAAAATGTGAAAAGAGGGAATAAAATATAATTATTTTGGTTTACAATTGTGCCGTAAAAACTATTTTATATATATATATATATTTTTTGGGCTAAAACTTAAGTTTGACAATATTTATAGCCATCATTACAATGCAAACTGAAATGGTACGTAGAATTAAGGCGAAAATTCTATTTTAGTTCCTATATTTTGAGATTATTATTAATTTGGTCATTATTATTTTCAATTTGTTGTAAATTTGGTTCATACTATAAAATCATAGTTTTTCTTAAATTTTCTTGGCAACCAAACACAATAACACAATTCAAATTTATCAATCTTTAACTCCGGTAGATACACATATCAACTCATCAACTAAAAAAAACTCAAAGTTGGACCCATAATGATTTTAAATTGAAAATAAAATGGACTAATTTAACTATTTCCAAAATGTAAGGAATAAATTAACAGTAACCCCGGACCAAAATGTTATTTTTCGGTTAAAAAAATTAACCACACCAAGCTAAAATTGCACAGAAATGAGAGTTGATATGCATGATAGATTTGTATGAGTCATGTTAAATACAAAGCTGGACTAGTTATTTGCCGTCCCAGAAACAGTCCCTAGTACAGAAAACCTGTGAACAAGAAAAAGTTTTGCCGATTGCAGCAATAGAAAACAAAGATCATAGAGGACCTGGCCACTGACTCTGTACTTGGAACAACAAAAAATTTATGGCGGTTTGCAGCTTGGATTTTTGATGTAGGACGTAGGATCTGGCAAAGTGTGATCATGATGCAACTTATCAAGCTTCATAGTGATCACGTTTGGTAATGTCCAGATGTGACAGACATGAGTCTATTGAGGTCCAATTATAGAGGAAGGTCAGATAAAATTGGTAGGATGTACAGTTACTAAAAAATTTAAGATGGTACATTTAAAAAAAAACTATTTTTAAATAAATTCATAAATACAATAATTTTCATGACATTTTTTATAATAGATATATGTGTTGATGTCAAATTGATTGGCTACGGCCTCTTGACCTTTTCTTTGGCAGCTTTCACAATTTCTCTTTATAAAGAACAAGTGGTTTTTAATATTTATCATAACTAATCACTAACTCACGTGATGTACGGAAAAAATTTTAAACCAAATGTTAACATGTTCATGTTTAAATATTTGTCTAATTTTAACTATTTGAAAGCTGATTAGCTCCAATTTAAGATGAAAGATGTAGTTTAAACATTTCTTATGAAAAATTGTCAAATTTTCACAAATAAGATTATTAAAAATGAGAAACATATGAATATTATGAAGTAATATATTACAATAATCATAACATGCTCTTAAATTTGGTTTAATAAGTATTACCAGTTAGCTCAACTGATAAAGTATCTGATGGTTAAATAAGAGATCTGAGGTTCAATCCCCACCTATACAAAAAACTAATTAGTGTATTAGTTTAATGATAAAAAGCTATTATCAGGAGCGGACGTAATAGGTTGTAACTATTTAAAAAAAAAGTATTACAAAAGAATTAGTAAACAAAATAATATATAATTGTGCTTGTATCTTCAAGCTTTATTCAATGTCTTTTTGGGTTTTGCTTTTTTTGAAAGTTTCTAATTCTCTTTTGTTTATTGTTTAGCTATTAGATCCATACAAATATTCTAAAAGATCAAACATACTAAAAACAAAAGATATTAACCAGATATGATCGTGCCCTTAACTCTTCCAATTAGCCTGGCTGCTCCACCATAAGTCTAGCTGTAAATGAACCACCAACGCACTTTGATTCGAGCACAAATGAGATGAACCAAGGTAAAATATGATAGAATAGAACTCAGTTGGATTCAAGAATAACTGCTAGAAAATATGTGACTTCATAAAAACGTGTTTGGATCGGGTGGTTTTTTTGGGCCAAAATAGAGCTCATTTAGGCCATTTTAGTGACATTCTTTGTTGTTTTTAGCCGGTTCAACTATTATTCAGCTCATTCAAAGACTTTAAGGCCATTTCTTAATCCTTTTTTATTTTCTTGCTTGCATTTTTGAATTTTCTACCTGTTTATTTGCACTATGACTACTAGACTTGAGCTTAACCGCTAAGAGTTCCCTTATGAGATCTATTAAGTTTGATAGAAAGAACTTCATCTATTTATTAGCTCTGATCAGTAGAGATATTCTTAAAGAGGAAAGGGATAATTTGATCATCTATTAAATGACAATCCATCATCTTCTAAGATTTGTGAGTGATACTACTATTTTAGACGGCTAGACTATCTTTCTCACCTCCATCGCACCAACAAGCATTTGAAATCAATAGGACAATCTTATCATGTTTCTCATGCTATTTAGCATAGAACCCAATAGTGGGGCATTTTGTTGCACCTTTGATCTTCGAAGTTCATTTAGGAGTGTTTGCAACACATCTGTTATGTAACCGAGAATATCATTCATTTGTATGATGTCTTTAAGTGGTACTTAAATTTTAAGCAAGCCAATTAGTGATTTAGGACAAGAAATGGGATTTAATTTTTATCTTTGGTTAATTTTTTATTTTTTATGTGATTTTTTATGTGATTTTCTATATTTTAGCATTTAGGATTATATTGCAAATTTTCAAAAAAATCCATAATAAAGAACAAACATAGAGTTGATATAATTAATTAAGAAATCAAACAAACAAAATTCTAGCAATGTTTTATACAACAATATCTAAATATTCAAACAAAATCCTGCTATATCATAGCCAAAAAAGTACCCTTGAACCTAGAACGAAACTTGTGTTGTCATTCTTAGAATAAGAAAAATTAACATAAATAAACCAAAAAAAAAAATGATACTAAGATTTGAGCAATATGGAGATTCAAAGAGAAGGGGTACTATATTAATGTAGAGAGAGTAGCATGGCTAGGGTTTTGGTTAAACAAAAAGACCTCAAATATGAGAAAAATAAATAAATTTGATTAAAAAAAAATACAATTCGTACTTGTGCAGTCATGCCACGCACACAAAAGAAAATTTAACGCAATGGTCTCTCTTTATTTAGAAGGTGGCTCTTTGATCGGTCTTTGAATTCGCATTGCACAAAAATTGCAACGAAGAACAAAGAAAAATAAAAGAAGACAAAAGAACTTAAATTCATAGAGAAGATAAAGAGGAAAAGAAGTGTTACGTTTGTAATGGACCAAAGCGATTGGGCTTTCTGGATCTTCGTTGGGGATAAGATATTGGATTGGAGTGAGAGAGAAGGAAGGTGGCAATTGAAGCTTAAGGTTTTCTTTCTAGGAATTTTCAATTTATTTTATTCTCAGGAAGGTTCCTTTTAGTTCTGAACACAGTAATTCAATTCCCAACCTTTGATGACCACTGATAATAGTTTTTCAATCTGGAAGAAATAGGAATAGAGTTTTAGTATGGTTATCTTACCCAATCCAAGTAAGGGAAAAAGGGAGATGCTATCTTGCAACTTGTTCATTAGTGATCCGGGTCATTTACAAAAAATAAGTGCTTTAAATACTCCTCACTTGAGAATTAGTAGCTGCATGTACTCCTTCCAATTGATTTCAAGGGGAGATGACTGCCTTCTTATCCCTTGCCTGTCAATCTCAAATTAATATATAATAAAAAGCCCTATGAAAAATTGGAGGACCACCACTTTCTAGTAGTTATTCATTCACGCTAGTGATTGTTAAGACCAATTTTCCTTTTTGGAGTTATTGTCATTGTTTTTACTTTTACTTTTCCCTTCTTATTTAAAGTGTTTTTACTTTCCACCTGTCTACTCAGGCATAATAAAATGATATGCAAATAGTCCTTGATAATTTTGCTTTGTGATACTAATTGTTGTGATGAATCGTAGACTAAAATCAACATTTGCCAATTTTTTACTGGGTATACAGAAGGTCAGTTTGATTGTCGTTCATGGCCCTTGATACTAAAGATAAAAGATTGGCCTCCATCTACTTTATTTGAACACTTGCCACATCATGGTGATGAGTTTATCCGTTGCTTGCCGTTTAAGGAATATACACATCCACACAAGGGTATTTTAAACATTGCTCTCTAGTTGCCAAAAAATCAGATATGGGTCCCAAGACTTATATTGCGTATGGAGTTGCTTAGGAGCTTGGCCATTGAGACTCTGTCACTAAGCTTCACTGCGACATGTCTAATGCGGTATGTTTGGTCTTGTTGAAACTCCTGCTAATCAATTTGTTTTGTTTGTCAAAGAAAAATTTATGTTTGATTGAAGTACTGCATGAAAATGTCTATATGAGTTTGTATAGGTTAAAGGAAGTATATGTGAGGGTCAGATGAGCTTGGTAAGGGTTGGCATTTGGTAAACACTACATGGCTATTGATTATTGCCAATCACACATTTTACAAAAAATCTCTAGTACCTTCATGTTGACATAAAGCGATGGCTCATATTTTCTCTTTTGAAAGCCATTTTGACGAAAGTAGTCATCAGTCTTGCTACAATTGGAGGACATTAAGATCTTGTGTGGGAGGGATAGAGCTACTGGTATTGGTGCAAAATATATGGACGATGTAGTTGAAATTATGACTGAGGAAGGAGAAAAGTGATGAATTCTCCTATTGCACAACAACAGGTCAACATTTGGTATCAATAAGTTATGCAATTGAGCCTTGCCAAAGAAAAAAGAGTAGAAAAGACCCACTTCAAAACAATTTTTTAGTTTGAGATTTTGAATGTTGTTAAAAAAAAAAAAAAAAAAAAAAAAAAAACCCATGTATTTTGGGTACTCTGTCTAAAATATTTTAGTTGGAAAGAGTTGGCAAGGCATTTTTTTAGTTGGCTATGATGGATGATATTTAGTCATTATCTTGTCAATTGGTGTATCAATGGCCTCTTTGTTTTGAATTTTGTGTAAAAAACACATATTTTGGATACTTTATCGTCTCTCTTGATATAGAACTTGTTAGCTGTTAAGAACTTTGAAAAAAAAGATTTAGTTTGAGTTTTAAATGTTGTGAAAAAACTCATGCATTTGGGTTCTCTCTTTATGTAGATATAGAATATTTTAGTGGTCAATAGTTGGCAAAAAAAAAAAAAAAATTAGTTGGCTGAGATGACAGATTTTTAGTCATTATCTTGTTAATTGGATTATCAATGGTTTTTTCATTACCTCATGTATTTATTAAAAAACTGTTACTAAAATTAAAATGTAGAAAGTTTAAGAAAAATAATAATTGGAAAAATTATTTTATTTATCTCAAATCTAAATCTAAATTCAAATCCAAATCCAAATTTAGGTATCCAAACAATGGAATTTCAAGTCCTTCATTGTATAAAAAGACCAAACCAAGGAATTTAAAAATCAATGGCTTTTTAAATCCATTGATTTCAAATCAAGATTTTAAAATCTATTAATTTTAAAATCACTAAGTTTCAAATCAAGCAAATAGAGTAGTTGTATAACATTTTTATTGTCATTTTGATCTTGCAAATAGAGGTTTCAGAGGGTATTTTGGTCAATTTTAAATTTCAAGGGTCCTTCGGTCATTTTTTAGGTGTTAGGGGTATATCAGTAATTTTCAAGTTTTAAGGGGGCATTACGGTCATTTTTTAGGTTCTAAGCATATTTCAGTAATTTTTTAGGTTACAGGGCCATTTCGGTCAAATGTGAGAAAAGTACGGTTAAATGTGACATTAGTACTGCCTAATGTGACAATGGAATCATCAAATATGTGAAAAAAAATAAGGGAACCACTGAACGTGACAAAAGTATAGTCACATGTGATGTTGGTAATGCATAATGTAAGGATGAAACCGTCAAATGTGAGAAAAAAAATAGGGGAACCACTAAATGTGACAAAAGTATTAATGTCCAATGTGATATTGGTACTGCCGAATTTGACAATAGAACCATCAAATGTGAGAAAAAAAATAAGGGAACCACCAAATGTGACAAAAGAACAATCACATGTAATATTAGAATTACATAATGTGATAATGAAATCGTCAAATATGAGGAAAAAAAATAAAACAACCATAAAATGTGACAAAAGAACTATCACATGTGATGTTGGAATAGCACAATATGAGGAAAAAAAAAAAGGGACCAAATGTGACAAAAGAACTGTCACATGTGATGTTGGAATTGCACAATGTGAGGATGAAATCATCAAATGTGAGGAAAATAAAAAGGAAACCAATAAATGTGACAAAAGAACTATCACATGTGATGTTGGAACTGCACAATGTGAGAATGAAACTGTCAAATGTGAGAAAAAAAAATAAGGGAACCAACAAATATGACCAAAGAATTATCACATGTGATGTTGGAACTGCACAATGTGAGAATGAAACCATCAAATGTGAGAAAAAAAATAAGGGAACCACTAAATGTGACAAAAGAACTGTCACATGTGATGTTGGAATTGCATAATATGAGGATGAAACCGTCAAATGTAAGAAAAAATAAGGGAACCATCAAATGTGACAAAAGAACTATCACATGTGATGTTGGAACCTGTACAATGTGAAGATGGAACCGTCAAATGTGAGAAAAAATAAAGGAACCATCAAATGTGACAAAAGAAATATTACATGTGATGTTAAAACTGCACAATATAAGGATAAAACCATCAAATGAGAGAAAAAATAAGGGAACCACCAAATGTGACAAAAAAACTGTCACATGTGATATTGGAACTGCACAATGTGAGGATGAAAGCGTTAAATGTGAAAAAAAAAAAAAGGGAACCAACAAATGTGACAAAAGAACTATCACATGTGATGTTGGAATTGCACAATGTGAGGATGAAATCGTCAGATGTTAGAAAAAATAAGGGAACCACCAAATGTGACAAAAGAACTGTCACATGTGATGTTGGAACTGCACAATTTGAGGACGGAACCGTCAAATGCGAGAAAAAAATAAGGGAACCATCAAATGTGACAAAAGAACTATCACATGTAATGTTAGAACAGCATAGTATGAGGATGAAACCGTCAAATGCGAGAAAAAAAAAACAAGGCAACCATCAAAAATGACAATGTGACAAAAGAATTGTCACATGTGATGTTGGAACGGCAAAATATAAGGATGTAACCATCAAATGTGAGAAAAAAGATAAGAGAACCACCAAATATGACAAAAGAACTGTCACATGTGATGTTGGAACTGCACAATGTGAGGATTGAACTGTCAAATGTGAGAAAAAAATAAGAGAACCATCAAATGTGATAAAAGAACAGTCACATATTAATGTTGGAACTGCACAATGTGAGGATGGAATCGTCAAATGTGATGTTTTGGAAACCTGGTATAGCAGGTTGCCTACTAATAGGTATCGTAAAAAAAAAGGGAGTGTACAGTAGAATTACCCACATTTAAGATAGTAATTAGTATTTAGATTATGGATGGTAGAGTAATTTATCTTTTCTTTTTCTTTTTCTTCTTCTTTTTGTACGGTACTTTATTTTCAAGAAATAAAGTACTGGGTAATCTTTTTTCCACTTTTTTTTTTTTCTTTTGTAAATTTTATATTATTAAGTGGATTATAAATATTTAAGATAGTAATTAATATTTCGATTGTGGAATGCGGAGTGATTTACCTTTATCATTCTTTTTTCTTTTTCTTTTTGTTTAGTACTTTACTTTCAAAAATTAAAGTACTGGGTAAATTTTTTTTCACTTTTTTTTTTCTTTTGTAAATTTTATATTATTATGTAGATTATAAATATTTGAGATAGTAATTAGTATTTAGAATGTGGACTGTATAGTGATTTATCTTTATCTTTTTTTTTTCTTTCTTTTTCTCTTTGTATGGTACTTTACTTTTAAGAAATCCAATACTGTGTGTAAAAAAAAAATCACTTTTTTTTTTCTTTTGTAAATTTCATACTATTAAGTTGATTATAAATATTTAAGATAGCAATTAATATTTAGAGTGTGAACTGCAGAGTAATTTACCTTTTCTTTTCTTTTTTTCTTTTTGTATGGTACTTTACTTTTAAGAAATCAAATACTGAATATTGTTTTTTCACTTTTTTTTCTGCTGTAAATTTTATATTATTATGTGGATTATGAATATTTAAGATCGTAATTAGTATTTAGATTGTGGACTGTGAAGTGATTTATCTTTTCTTTTTCTTTTTGTATAGGACTTTACTTCAATAAATCAAGTACTGGGTAAGTTTTTCTTTTCATTTTTTTTTTTGTAAATTTTATATTATTAAGTGGAATATAAATATTTAAGATAATAATTAGTATTTAGATTGTGGACTATAGAGTGATTTGTTTTTACCTTTTTTTTCTTCTGTTTTTTGTATGGTACTTTAATTTTAAGAAATCAAATACTGGGTAAATTTTTTTTTTTTTTCACTTTTTTTTCTTTTATAAATTTTATATTATTAAGTTGATTATAAATATTTAAGATATTAGTTAGTATTTAGAGTGTAGAATGTAGAGTGATTTATCTTTATCCTATTTTTTTTTTCTTTTTCTTTTTGTATGGTAATTTACTTTCTAGAAATCAAGTATTGGGTAAAGTTTTTTTTCACTTTTTTTTTATTTGTAAATTTTATAAGTAGATTATAAATATTTAAGATAGTAATTAGTATTTAAATTGTAGACTGTGGAGTGATTTATCTTTACCTTTTTTTTTTGTATGATGCTTTACTTTCAATAAAACAAGTACTAGGTAATTTTTTTTTTTCACTTTTTTTTCTTTTATAAATTTTATATTATTAAGTGGATTATAAATATTTAAGATAATAATTAGTATTTAAAGTATGTACTGCAGAATGATTTATCTTTTCTTTTTCTTCTTCTTTTTGTATGGTATTTTACTTTCAAGAAATCAAGTACTAGGTAAATTTTTTTTTTTAATTTTTTTTTCTTTGTAAATTCTATATTATTAAGTGGATTATAAATATTTAAGATAGAAATTAGTATTTAAATTGTGGTCTGTGGAGTGATTTATCTTCATCTTTTTTTTTTTTCTTTTTGTATACGACTTTAATTTCAAGAAATCAAGTACAGGGTAAATTCATTTTTTCACTTTTTTTCTTTTGTAAAATTTATATTATTAAGTGGATTATAAATATTTAAGATTGTAATTAGTATTTAGATTGTGGACTGTGAAGTGATTTATCTTCACTTTTTTTTTCTTTTTTTTGTATGGTACTTTACTTTTAAGAAATCAAATACTAGGTAAATTTTTTTCACTTTTTTTTTTCCTTTGTAAATTTTATATTATTAAGTGGATTATAAATATTTAAAATAGTAATTAGTATTTAAAGTGTGAAATGTGGAGTGATTTATCTTTATCCTTTTTTTTTCTTTTTCTTTTTGTATGGTACTTTTCTTTTGTTAGGAATAGTGTTGGTGTTGTTGTAATGACAATGTGTAATGTATATCAGCAAACAATTAAGACAGTGATTGGAGGTAAGAGTGAGTGAGTGGCAATTGAAGAGAGATTAGTATTAGGAGTGGTAGTTAGTTGTGAGGTATAGCTGGAGTGGGAGAGTTAGTTAGTAGTTAACAATTAGTTAGAGAGTGGGAAAGGTGTATAAAGGAAGGATATGGTTGTTGTACAGAATCAGGTAATGAGCAAAGCATATTTCAGTTCTATTCTTCTTATCTATCTCAATTCTGCCTTGGGAGGACCAGTTGGCCTTGAATTCAGCTAGAAACAGAACCACAATAACTCTGCACTTAACAATTGGTATCAAAGCATCGTTCTTGAGTAACTATGACTGAAACACGTGCTTTTGCCACCATGAATTTGGTAAATGAAGCTATAGCTTCTCTTTGCACGACCTCAGACCACCATGACAAAGATATTCAAGAAATCCAGAAGATTCAGGGAATTCATACCAAGACCTTGAATGAGATGAATCAAAATATCCACACCATTTTACAGAAATTGAATTCTATAGATGTTAATTCACATACTCCTCAAAGAAACACTTCCCAAAATCAAAATTCTATGTTAACCCTTGCAAGACCTATGAAGCTAGAATTTCCACGCTTCTCAGGTGATGATCCTTCTAATTGGGTTTATAAAGCCAATCAGTATTTTGGATATTACCAAACCCCAATCACAGAAAAGTTGTTAATAGCTTCCTTCCACATGGATTTGGAGGCCTTGATTTGGTTCCAAGAAGCAGAAGAGCCAGGAGTGTTCTCTGATTGGGAATCTTTTGTACAAGCTTTACATGTGAGATTTGGAACTACTGCTTACGATGATCCTATGGAGGTGTTGACCAGGCTGAGGCAAACTTCAATTGTGGCCTTGTATAAGGCAGAATTTGAAGTTGTGTCTAATAGAATCAAGGGCCTTTCTCCTTTACACAAGCTCAGCTGCTTCTTGAGTGGTTTAAAGGATGAAATAAGGTTACCTGTGAGGATGCTCAATCCTCAATCCTTGAGCGAAGCCTTTGGACTAGCCAAGATTCAAGAAGAATATGTGTGGAGTAGCAGGAAGAGCATCAGATACCAACAAGAATCAGGTAAAACTTCCATTCTTGGTTTGCCTAAGAGTAATGCAGTGTTAGATACTAAACCTAAGATACCTATTAAAAGAATTACTCCTGCTCAAATGGATGATAGAAGGAAGAAGGGGTTATGTTATAATTGTGATGAGAAATGGGGGCCTGGGCATAAGTGTAAGAATGTCAAACTGTTTCTTTTAGAGGGTATTGATATAGTTCAAGGTCTGCCATCTGGAGTACATATTGCTGAGGTGGATGAGGAAGTGGACAGTGATCTTAATTCCAAGATTATGGGGTATAAACCAATTGAACAAGAAGAAGATGTGGAGGTTACACTGTATGCTTTAACAGGGACTCCAACACTAGGCACGATGAGGGTTAGAGGGAAGATTAATGGTAGTGGGTTGGTGATACTTGTTGACACAAGTAGTACTCACAATTTTGTGGATGCATTATTGGTCTCTCGTTTACAGTTAAAGGTTGATGTTTCAAGAATCTTGGAGGTTAAGGTGGCTAATGGTACTGTGGTGAGGACTCAAGGTTTCTGTAGTAGTGTACCAATGTGTGTGCAAGGGGTGGAATTTTGTGTCCAATTTCATGTATTGGCATTAGGGGGTTGTGATGCCGTGTTGGGCACTCAGTGGTTGAGTACTTTGGGTGTAATACAATGGAATTTTCAGCTTTTAACTATGAGCTTTCATTATATGGATCAACAGGTCTTGCTGCAAGGTTTGAGTCCCTCTTCAGGAACTTCTTTCATGGATTGTAATCAGTTGTTCAAAGGTTTAGTGAGGAAGGGTTTGCTACTTCAAATCACTCCTGCAGAGGGTGTTGTGTCAGAATATACTGTGCCTATAGAAGTGGAGTTGTTATTATAGGAATTTGGAGATGTTTTTGAGACTTTTACAAGACTACCACCTTTTAGGGGTCATGAGCACCAGATCACTCTCATGGAGGGCTCTCAGCCAGTCTGCCAGAGACCTTATAGATACCCTTTTTACCAAAAGAATGAAATTGAAAAAATTGTGAGAAAGTTGTTGTCTGTTGGGTCAATCAGGAATAGCACCAGTCCTTTTGCTTTACCTGTTTTGTTAGTAAGGAAGGCAGATGGCTCTTGGAGAATGTGTATTGACTATAGGGCCTTGAACAACATCACTGTGAAGGATAAGTTTCCAATTCCAGTTATTGATGAACTGTTAGATGAGTTGAATGGAGCTACTATCTTTTCCAAGCTTGATTTGAGATCAGGGTACCATTAAATCAGGATGAAGAAGGAGGATGTACCTAAAACAGCCTTCAGAACACATGAAGGGCATTATGAGTTCTTGGTAATGCCATTTGGCTTAACCAATGTTCCCTCAACCTTCCAATCTTTGATGAACCAGGTTTTTAAACCCTATCTTAGGAAATTTGTGTTAGTTTTTTTTTTTATGATATCTTAGTTATAGCACTTCCTTATCTGAGCATATGACCCATCTTAGATCTATTTTAGAGGTTTTGGCTCTTAATAAATTGTATGCTAAAAGATCCAAATGCAAATTTGCTTGTAATGAAGTGGAGTACCTAAGGCATGTTATCACTAGTGACGAGGTTCATACTGACCCTAAGAAGACTGCTGCCATGCAGTAGTGGCCCACCCCTATTGATATTAAGTCCTTGAGAGGGTTTTTAGGGCTCACAGGTTATTATAAGAAGTTTGTTAAGGGATATGGTCAGATTGCTGCTCCTTTAACTGCCCTATTGAAGAAGGATTCATTTTCTTGGTCTGAATAGGTTGAGTTGGCTTTCCAGCAGCTGAAGGCTGCCATGGTTCAACCACCTGTGTTGGCTCTACCAAATTTTGATAAGCCATTTGTCATAGAGTGTGATGCTTCAGGGAAGGGGCTGGGTGTAATCTTGATGCAGCAAAGCAAGCCTATTGCCTTTCACAGTCAAGCTCTCAAAGGTAAGATTCTGGCCTTATCTACATATGAGAAGGAGTTATTGGCATTGGTTACTGCTGTCAAAAGGTGGAGAGCTTACTTGGTTGGCAGGCCTTTCATTGTTAGAACTGATCAACAAAGTCTTAAGTACCTATTGGAGCAGAAAATTGGTACCCCTACTCAACAGAAGTGGTTTGCCAAATTATTGGGGTATGCCTTTATGGTTCAATATAAAAAGGGTATGGATAACCTTGTGGCTGATGCATTGTCTAGGAAAGTTGAAACTGAGGATAATTTGGTACCAGATGTGCTATCTAGTAAGGCTGAATTTGAGGACTTTACTTTTGAGGATGATTTGGATTCTCAGGAAGGGGTTTTATGTATGATTTCCTTCCCTTCCCCAGCTTGGTTGACTAACCTTAAAACAAGCTATGACACGGATTAGCAGGTGTAGGGCATCTTACAAGCTTTGGATTCAGGGAAGAATGTTCCTAAGGGTTATTCTCTGCAGAATGGCTTACTTTTGTACAAAGGGAGGATCTACTTAGGTACTTGTGAGGCCTTGAAGACTGCTGTTCTACATCAGGTTCATGACAGACCTTTAGGGGGTCATTCAGGATTCCTTAAGACCTTGCATAAGATTAATAGGGATTTCTATTGGCCTGGTTTGAGGGCAAACATGAGAAAGCTTGTCAAAGAGTGTGATACTTGTCAAAGATTGAAATCTGAAACTTGTAATCCAGCTGGTCTTTTACAACCTCTGCCAATACCAGAGAAGCCTTAGTTGGATGTGAGTATGGATTTTGTTGAAAGTCTTCCTAAACCACAGTTGAAGGATGTGGTACTAGTGGTGGTAGACAGGTTAACTAAATTTGTTCATGTAAGGTTGAATTTAATTAACTATTCTGTTGGCTTTATTCTGTGCCAAATTTGCTTGTAATTCAGCATTTAGAAACCCTGTATTTAGGTGGGAATCATGTAAGGGTAGAGTGTGAGAGAGTGTGAAGAAATGCTCAAGACTGTGCAGTGAAGCAAGGACTCACGACTAGATCTTGTGGGTGGCTCGCGGCTTGCAAGCCGCCAGAAGATGCACACGAGTGAAGCATACAGAGAAGCTGAACCGTCATGCCAGCTGTAGCACTACAGGACAAAAAATCCAGACTTGCCATTCAGTTAGCTCGCGGCTTGAACTCACGACTCAGTCAAGTCGCCAGCCAGCTCTGTTTTGGAAAAACTAACTCTTCGCATTTTATTCTCACACTAGTATAAATACCCCTTATACCCACGAAACGTAGAGAGCTTCCAGAGAGATTTTTAAGAGAGAAACCCTAGAGAAAAACAAGATTGACTCATCCACAATCTTCATCTTTGTTTCTCTAAATTCCTCTACTCTCACCATTTCCATTGATACATCTTTGAGAGGTACATTAGTCAAAACCTTTTCTCACCATACCCATATCTGTGAGAAGGTTGTTTAGTGCTTGGGAAGCAGTTAGGAAGGGACTAATTGATATTGGTTGATGCTATGGGCTATGGCAGAATCCGGTAAGCTAAAGAAGACAAAGGTTCGGCGTAACCTCATTGGAGCAAGAAGCTTAGAGGGCTTAGGTACACTGGGTAGATTAGGCTTGGAGGGTCTTCTGCTGTTCATGTATCCCAACTTCATTCTTTAATGGATTATTGACCACTTGGAGGACGGCAGAGAGGTTTTACACTGAGAACTTCGATTTCCTCTTCGATAACACATCGCTGTGTTGTCTTTGCGTTTGCATCTCTCTTCCCTTAATCTTTGCCATTTAATTTCTGTTATGGGTGTGATTTTATTTGGTTTAGATATTTTTATCAATTCTGTTTTAAGCTTATGTTCATATTCCGCGCATACATTGTTTGATAATAAGCTTGAATTGGTAATTTGTAATTTAGGGGTCTAAATGTTCAAGGTATTTTACACACTATTTGAACATTCAGTTCACTTTGTGCACTTGTCCCATCCTTATATTGCAGCTAAAGTAGCCCATCTTTATATGCAACATGTCTTTAAGTTGCATGGCATGCCAGCTACAATTGTAAGTGATAGGGACCCTATATTCACATCTCACTTCTGGCAGGAGCTGATGAGGTTACAAGGTGTGCAGCTGGCCATGTCTTCAGCTTATCATCCCCAATCGGATGGCCAGACTGAGGTAGTTAATAAAAGTTTAGAACACTACCTAAGGGCATTTGCTGTAGACATACCACAATCTTAGGTGGAGTGGTTACCTTTAGCTGAATTTTGGTTTAATACCAATTTTCATGTCTCCCTCAAGATGACACATTTTGAGGCTTTATATGGTTTTGCCCCATCCAGACTCTTGGATTACATTCCAGGCACCACTAAGGTTGATAGCGTGGATGTGCATCTGCAAACTAGACAGCAGCTCATTTCTTTATTGAAGCAGAACCTGGTGGCAGCTCAAGAGAGGATGAAGGCTACTGCTGATAAGCATAGGACTGTGAGAGAGTTTGCAGTAGGTGATTGGGTGTACCTCAAGTTGCAGCCATACAAACAGATGTCCTTGAGGCAGAAACATTTAGGGAAATTGTCACCTAGATATTATGGTCCTTTCCAGATATTGCAAAAGTTTGGCAGTGTATCTTATAGATTGGATTTGCCCCCTGAATCAAGGCTCCATCCCACCTTCCATGTTTCCTATTTAAAAGGCAGGTTGGGTCAGCATGTGGTACCTCTTCCTTCCTTACCTCCTGTGGACTCTAAGGGCATCATTAGAACAGAACCTGTAGCTGTTTTACAAGAACAGACTCATCACTTGAGGAACAGGTCCATCACTCAGGTTTTGGTTAAATGACAAGGGGAATGAGTGGAGGATGCTACTTGGGAGAGTTTGTACTTGCTGCAACAACAATTCCCTCACCTTATGGGCAAGGTGCTTTAATAGGGGGGGGGGGGAGGGTATTGTTAGGAATAGTGTTGGTGTTATTGTAATGACAATGTATAGTGTATATCAGCAAACAATTAAGACAGTGATTGGAGGTAAGAGTGAGTGAGTGGCAATTGAGGAGAGATTAGTATTAGGAGTGGTAGTTAATTGTGAGGTACAGCTGGAGTGGGAGAGTTAGTTAGTAGTTAACAGTTAGTTAGAGAGTGGGAAAGGTGTATAAAGGAAGGATATGGTTGTTGTACAGAATCAGGTAATGAGCAAAGCATATTTCAATTCTATTCTTCTTCTCTATCTTCTCTATCTCAATTCTACCTTGGGGGGACCAGCTGGCCTCAAATTTAGCTAGAAATAGAACCACCATAACTCTGCACTTAACAACTTTCCAGAAATCAAGTACTAGGTAAATTTTTTTTTTTCACTTTTTTTTTTCTTTTGTAAATTTTATATTATTAAGTGAATTATAAATATTTAAGATAGTAATTAGTATTTAGATTGTGGACTATGGAGTGATTTATCTTTTTCTTTATCTTTTTTTTTTTGTATGGTACTTTACTTTCAAGAAATCAAGTATTGGGTAAATTTTTTTTTTCACTTTCTCTTTTCTTTTGTAAATTTTATATTATTAAGTGGATTATAGATATTTAAGATAGTAACTAGTATTTAAATTGTGGATTGTGGAATGATTTATCTTTTATTTTTCCTTTTCTTTTTATATGGTACTTTGTTTTCAAGAATTTAAGTACTAAGGAAATTTTTTTTTTAACTTCTTTTTTTCTTTTGTAAATTTTATATTATTAAGTGGATTATAAATATTTAAGATAGTAATTAGTATTTAGAATTTGGACTGCGGAGTGATTTATCTTTTCTTTTTCTTCTTCTTTTTGTATGGTACTATACTTTCAAGAAATCAAGTACTAGGTAATTTTTTTTCTTTTGTAAATATATATATTATTAAGTGTATTATAAATATTTAAAATAGTAATTAGTATTTAGATTGTGAACTGTGGAGTAATTTATCTTCTTTTTCTTTTTCTTTTTGTATAAGACTTTATTTTCAAGAAATTAAGTACTGGGTAAATTTTTTTTTTTTCACTTTTTTTTTGTAAATTTTATATTATTAAGAAAATTATAAATATCTAAGATAGTAATTAGTATTTAAGTTGTGGACTTTGGAGTGATTTATCTTTTTTTTTTTCTTTTTTTCTATGGTACTTTACTTTTAAGAAATCAAACACTAGGTAAATTTTTTTTCACATTTTTTTTTTCTTTTGTAAATTTTATATTATTAAGTGGATTATAAATATTTAAGATACCTTTTGTAAATTTTATATTATTAAGTGGATTATAAATATTTAAGATAGTAATTAGTATTTAGATTATGAATTGTGGGTGATTATCTTTTTTTATCTTTTTCTTTTTGTATGGTACTTTACTTTCAAGAAATCAAGCACTGGGTAAATTTTTTTTCACTTTTTTTGTGTGGAAATTTTATATTATTAAATGGATTATAATGTTTAAGATAGTAATTAGTATTTAGATTATGGATTGTGGAGTGATTTATCTTTTTTTTTGTATGGTACTTTACTTTCAAGAAATCAAGTACTGGGTACCACCGCGCACCCTTGGTGCGGTGGTCACTCCACAAGTATAAGTGCTTGTGTGGTGTGGGAGGTAAGGGCCGGGTTTCAAGTTTCCAAGAGGGAGCTTCACACACATATATACTTAGATTAGGCTAGAGTAGAAATTCTATCTTGTATATATAAAAAAAAAATCAAGTAATTAGTATTTAAATTGTGGACTGTAGAGTGATTTATCTTTTTCTCTCTTTTTTTTCCCTTTTTTTCTTTTTGTATGGTACTATATTTTCTAGAAATCAAGTAATGGGTAAATTTTTTTTTTCACTTTTTTTTTTCTTTTGTAAATTTTATATTATTAAGTGGATTATAAATATTTATGATAGTAATTAGTATTTAGAGTGTGGACTGTGGAGTGATTTATCTTTATATTTTTTTTTTCATTTTCTTTTTGTATGGTACTTTACTTTTAAGAAATCAAGTACTGGGTAATTTTTTTTTCTTTTGTAAATTTTATATTATTAAATGAATTATAAATATTTAAGATAGTAATTAGTATTTAGAGTGCGGACTGTGGAGTGATTTATCTTTATCTTTATCTTTTTTTTTTCTTTATCTTTTTGTATGGTACTTTATGTTCAAGAAATCAAGTACTGGGTAAATTTTTATTTTTATTTTTTGTAAATTTTATATTATTAAGTGGATTATAAATATTAAGTCATTTTTTAGTCCTAAGGATTTTCAATCACTTTTTAGGTTACAAGGTCATTTCGATCAATTTCTATGTTTCAAGGTCATGTGATCATTTTTTTTTCCTAGGGGTATTTTGTTCATTTTTTAGATTTCATTGTTATTTCGGTCATTTTTTTTTAATGTTTTATGGTAATTTTGGTTTTATTTATTTATTTATTTTTTTTATAAGTTTCAGGCTCATTTGGTCAATTTTTTTTTTGTTCTAAGGGTATTGTGGTCTTTTTTTATTTTTAATGTTTAATGGTTATTTCGGTCATTTTTTTTTTGGGTTTTATAGTAATTTTGGTAATTTTTTTTGAGTTTTAGGGTGATTCTGTCATTTTTTAGGTTCCAAGGGTATTTCGGTCATTTTTTAGGTTTCGGGGGTATTATGGTAATTGGTGAGAAAAGAAAAAGGGAACCATTGAATGTTTCAAAAGTACCACTGAGTGTGAGAAATATACGGTCTAATATGATGTTGGTACTATCTAATGTGACAATAGAACCATCAAATGTGATAAAGAAATAAGGGGAGCACCAAATGTGATAAAAGTACAATCTCATGTGATATTTGTACTGCACAATGTGAGGACGGCACCGTCAATTGTGAGAAAAAAATTAAAATACAACTAACTGTGAGAAAAGTACTGTAAAATGTGATGTTGGTACTGCCTAATGTGACAATAGAACCATCATTTGCGAGAAAAAAAAAATTGAACCACCAAACGTGACAAAAGTACAGGTACATGTGATTTTGGTACTGCACAATTTGAAGATGGTATCATCAAGTGTTAGAAAAAAATATGAGTACAACCAAATGTAGAAAAAAGACTGTCATATGTGATGTTGGTACTACTTAATGTGATAATGAAACCATCATCACTCGTTCCCATTCACCTCTTACTTGCCACCAAATGTAGTCCTGTTGAAGCATTCTATTATTCATCACAACCAGGGACAGATTTATTTATAATGTTCCTTACAAACGGTTCATCCTCTATACTTTTTGAATGGCCTAAAGAGGAAGCAAATATAAGTAAATATATTATTTATATAAGGAAAAAATACAAGACTTTAATAATATAAGAAAAATATAATTTTATCAAGAATCTACCAACATTACGCTAAGAACGTGACATAATTGTCAATGAAGTAGCTTCTCTTTCTACACAAATCTCTTATTCCAAAGAATCACCAAAGTGAACTAGATAGACCAAAATAGACCAAAATGAACAAAAATGGACCAAAATGAACTAAAGTGGATATAAATGGACCAAAATGTACCAACTTTTGACTGGACTGATCGCATCAAATTAAGTACTGGAGGAAGGTCAGATAAAATTTGTAGGATACGTAATTACTGATTAATTTAAGGTGGTACACTCTTTCATTCATTCTTTATTTATAATTTTTAAAAAAAGTAATATCACATATACACCAATTTTCATATAATTTTTCAACATGTGATTCTATCCAAAATGTATTTATCATAAGTTTGAGAAGTTAATATGTCAGAAGGGGAACCCTTAAATAAGAACCTAGTGGAGGAAGAAATTTTAAGAGAGTGTTGTTGGAACAAATGAAAAAGGTGGGTACATAGGCGTAGGCTCATTATATTTTATGGTTTAATGTGATAAATTTTAGTAGACTTTTTAATATATAAATATTAATTAAAATTTTTTTGGATAGAATATCATTTAAATTTTATTTATTCAATTTGCCAATTTTTTCAAAATCGGTTTATAAAAAGTATGGTATAAAATTATAATTTTTTTTGTTTGTTGAAATTACTATATGAGTACGATTTAACTTTATGGGAATAGTTCCTTGAGAAAAAAAAAACATTTAAAATAAATAAAGCATGAAAAGTGGAAACCATCAGATCTAGGGACATTCATAGATTCATGGAAATAAAACAATAGGTTCAAGTTTTCAGGAAGGAGCTTCACACATATATACACTATTAGATTTAGAGTAAAATTTCTATCTTATATATATATATATATATATATATATATATATATATATAAACATTGAGATTCTCAAAATAATTATATAGATGTATGATTTAAGATAATTGCTTATACATAATATTCTCTTTTTCATTGTAAGTGATGATTTTTTTTGTCTGAATATAACTGAAATCTAATTTTTACGTTTCAAAATGGCAAACAATTCAATTGTTTTATCAGTTTCTGGATTCAAGAAATAGGAGGACCTTGTAATTTTTTCAGAGTAACGATCAAACAACTCATCCATCATATCATTTCCAAATTGTTTTTCAAGTAATTCTTCTAATAAGGCTCTCAGGAACAAAGAACGCATTGAGGGCGTTTGCAAGAAAAGATGCTTTTTCTGGGTATTCAAATTATCCATTCTATCGGTATTTTCTTGTTTATATATGAGATTTTTCACAAATGACCTATCCAACTTATAGTTGGTAAAAGATGGCACCTCTAGTTCAAGATTTATTTGCGATTATTCAACTTATTCAAATTAAACATTGTGACATTTGCAACCACCCTAGAGTATAGAATGTTAAATAAACTCTCTAGTTCAACATTAATTTGCATAGTCCTTAAATCGTCCACATTAGTTATCATATCTGGGCAGCATATTGTTGGGTTACACGTGTGAGTGAAGTCCCACATTGAATAAAGATGAGAAGAATGAGTGGTTAATATATCATAATTGAGCACATACCCATTGGGGCTTAGGCCTTTTGGGTTAAAGTGTATCTCTATATGTTATATTAATTATTCAAGGAAGCTCCCCAAGGTGTTTATCTCCCCAACAAGTGGTATCAGAGCTCATGGTGGTGTGCGGCGAAGGTGGTGAGGTGTTCATGGTCCTTATCCAGCGGGGATAGAGAAAGCCTAAACGGCCCACACACAAAGATCTTGGAGAAGAAAAAGCCCAACAAAGGAATATTGCTAATGGTGCTAAATAATGATGTAGTGCGAGGTTCCCATGGACATGGACGTGCGGGGTTCTCATGGATGTGCGTGCGGGGTTGACACGTGGTTCCCATGGATGGCGTACGAGAGACCCATGGATGAAGCATTGACGAAGTGAAAAGCCCATTAGGCAAGGGGGAGTGAGTAGGACTTGTTCATGGCCTACAGAGAGGTCTTGAAGCCCATAAAGAGGCAGACTCACACGTGAGTGCACTTGGATTTTGTGTTAAAGCAGGCAGTGGCTGCTATATTGAATGCTTCATTCAAATTAGAAAGGACAAAATTTGGCTTTGTAGCCAATAGCTACAGCTCCCACTTAAAAAATTAATATGACAACATATTTTGAAAATCTAACAATTGGATTGTATGTTAATTATGTTCTTAACGCGCATGTTAAATTTTGTGCTAATTGGCTGTTATTTACTATTTGATTCATAAACCATTTTTTTATGCATAATTTTAGACTACAAAAATTCGAAATTTTAAACATTTGGTTTATGACATAGCTATTGATCTTTGATTTTCTGTAAATTTTGCAAGTATGAAAGATATAAGAAGAAAATGTAATCTAATGGTGGATTTGTCAAATTCACATCCAATAAAAAAATAATAAGTGGACTTGTAGTCATTGGCTACAACCAAGTTTGCAACTAAACTTTTTCCAATTAGAAAAGCCCTGCGCTTTAGATTTATGTAGTTATAATAAATGTGTAAGTACTATAGGTATTAACTGATGGTAATGCTTAGCAAATTAAGAAATTGAGATGTTTCTCAAAATTGTGAATTGCAGTTGGCAATATTTCTGCTGGCTTTTCTTGTTCTGACCGGAGCATGGATGGGCTTCTGGGCAGTCCGCAAACTTGTCCTGACAGAAGATGGATCAATTGATATAAGCACCTCAAACTTTGTTGCATGGTCCATCCGTATTTTGGCTGCTGTTATGATTCTTCAGGTTTCTTTTCGTTGATCTCAGAAGTATCAATTTCTTATTCCCCACATATGTGTATATATAGCAAACCATGATCTAGTTTATTGCATGAGTGTTTCATTCTTGAACAAAAGGTAACCACCTTGACAAGTATGTTCTGCTTTCAGAGTTCTGCGGATCCTCTACTGGCAGCAGAAGCTTTGATATCTGGAATAATGATCTCTTCATCATTGTGGAGAATTTTTAGATTCATTCGTCGCCTGTACAAGTATGATTTTACTATTCTGGAGCTTAACGATTACCTTCCATCATCAGGAATTCAAGAGCTGCTTCCTTTTCATCCACTAAGGTCTTCACCACTGATATGTTTAATAGGTGTCTCCAAAATTTGATAATGTGGGAAATGTTCTGTGGTTTTTTTATTTTTTATTGGGAGGAGAGAGAGGGAGGAGGGGGGAATACTTTCTTAGTTTCCAGTAATCTGAAGATGATTTATTGATTGGCCTGGAAAAATTACGCAACATATTTGCATGATCTTTTGAACCTTTTTAGCTCTAATAACTCATCTTAAACTATGTGCAATATCATCATGCATATTCCTTTTCACTTGTCATGTGTCCTGTGGTTTCAAATGCATTACATTTGTGAACTACTTGTACAGGAATACAGTGAAATCTCCAAAAAAGAACCGCAGAAGATCTCGGGTTCCTGATTTATCAGCTTTTGAAGATTCACATGACAAATATACATACAAGGTTCAGAGTGATGAAGACCCCATTTTCCTTGCACCTCGAACCAAAAATTTCACTCTGGCTTCATGCAAATCTGCTGAACGAGGTTTGCCTGATTCTTGTATTCTTAATCTAACTAATAAAAAGAAATATATTAGGATCAATGCCTGTTACACACTGGAAATGCTCTTTACACATTCAATACTTCAGGTTTTTCCAGGACATCACCTTGTCAGCAGTCAGATTCAGAGTTTTACCCTTCCACATTCCATGCTACACCTGAAAAGAAAATTTTCTCGAAGGCTGAGTGGAAAAACTTCACCAGACACTCCACAGAGAAAGCTATGGAAGAACTTGTTTCTTCGCCTGATTTCAGCAAATGGCTTATTGGTAATGCAGAAAGAATCACTGTAGACCCCAACACATCTAGGGCTGATAAGCGTCATAAGTGGCTCTTCTGGTTTTAAGCAGCCATCATTATAGCTCAAAGTAGTGGACACATTCTGGTTTACTTGTTTGGTAGGATCAATTAAACATCACGATATATACTCAATTAGGCTGTTGTTTTCATTCAGTTTACCCCTCTCTCTCTCTCCAGGGATTGAACAGGTGGGGATTGATTAATAGACTGTTTCAACAGTAATATCGGTGATGTGTCCACTGCTTATTGTGGCTTTGGATTTTGTTGGCCATGTCATGAAGCATTTTGTGTGCCTAGCCTAATGCTCTCTGGGAAGTATTCCTTGCATCCTACTGTGACTGCAATGCAAGGAAATCTCAGTGGCCTATGCTGCATTAACAGTTATACTACAATAGTTCGAGGCTTGTTGGTGCTGTGCCAAATCTTATCAAGGTGGTGCTGTGCCTGCTATGAAAATGAGATTGTTTAAGAAATATGTTATATTAATTATTCAAGGAAGCTCCCCAAGGTGTTTATCTCTCCAACACATATAACCAAATCTGAGTGGGTTTGTTGAATTTTGTATTTTAGAGTATAGATCGCAAATGTCCTCATAATTTAGGGTGGATAAGTGTACAATAATCTATAATTTGGATGGCAAGTTAGACACTACAAATTAATTTCAAATTAAGTTGTTGATTGTAGAATTTTGAAGTTTATGATGAATGGTTGTAATAAATCCTGATATATATATATTTTTCATTTCTATTTCAACTTATTGAAAGTCACACCTAGTTTATCCTGAATTTCCCCAAAAAGGGTCAAGGAGGAAGAATTGAAAATTCTTTTTCTCACCACTTTGGCCATATCCATTAGGCAATATCCCAGAAGGTCCAATTCTGTACCAGTAAATGTGTCTCAGTTGCTCATGGCATCAGGGGCAGCAGATATGATAACTGCTAGTAGCCCTCCAATGACAAGCTCTTGTGCTCTAGGAAAAAGGAATGACTCCATGTCCTCTGCAAATTGAGTTGCATATTCGTCCACAATTTCCTTTGGGGCATTTGTGTAGAAAATCCTCCATTTATTCCATGCAGGAGAACCTTCATCCATAACTTCTTTGGGGACCTTCGACAGCCAATTTAGTGCAAAAGAGGAGTGAATAAAAAATTTCACGTAGATTGAAAATAACATGTCAGTTGTTTCAGAACTTGAAACTCGAGTAAGAGAGACTTGAGATGCTACTTTAAAATTTAGTTTCAAAAACTTGTCAACTAATGAAATTGTTAGCAAAATCATGTTAAATGGCAAAAAAATCCCAACGAGTCCAGTCCCCACTTCTTTAATCCTTCTATTTATTCTCTCTTAAATTCTGAATTTGCTTCTTCTTCTCCATCTCTCAAACACTCTTTCTCCCTTGAAAATTTCAAGAACAAGTGAAGTTGAAAACAGCCAGGTAACGGTAATCCACCATAAAAAAAATTATCAAAATCACCCTCTAATCTTTACCTCAATCTCTGTACAAACATATGTGGGTTTTTTATTTTTTATTTTTATTTATATTATTTTTATTTTGAGAAAACACAGTGTTTTTTACATTTAACTGAATTGTTCTAAAATTGGTCCAACTGTACTGGTTTTTGGTTTTTTCGATTAAACAACCGGTTTTTCGATTATCTCTACTTTTTATGTAATTTTTGGTATAATCGGACCGAATTGATACTTGATTTTCGATTAAACTGGGCAGTTCGGTTTTTAAAACCACGGAATCTTTACCTTTTATTATTTTTTATTTTTTTTTCACCTCTTATCTTATTTGTGATCCATTTGTTGTGATACATTTATGAAAATTTGAGTTTGTTATTTTATGACCTATAGCAGATTATCCACACAAAAAAATAAAAAAGAAAAGAAAAGATAGACATGGCAAAACGGGCGGGTCGGGTCGGGTTTGGGTTTGCGGGTCAATCGGGTCGCGGGTCAAAATGGGTCATTTTTAAATAGGTCAATCGGGTTGTGGATCAATCGGGTCGCGGGTCGAGTCGGGTTGAGTTGACTCGTATTTTTCAAACTTTTTTTTTTTTTTGAAATAGATGCAATCTGTCAATTGTTTATGAGTTTCTTAACTGTGATTAGATTCTCACTGGTGATACTGTTACCACTTACCAATTACCACTAAACACTTGATACCCAAATTTGGTGCAACTCTTGTTCCAGCTTTCTAGAAGCTAATTTTGGTATAATTTTCGATATGTTTAAAGTGGGAAGAGAAAATGAAGGTGGCAAGTAAAAAATGACAAACTATAATAGAGAACATAACATATTAAGTAAAGAAGAATAAGTAAATATTTTATAAGAATTACACTTCAATCTCAATCTACTCAACGTTGGTAGACGTGGCAAAATGGGCGAGTCAGGTCGGGTTTGGGTCAGGTCAATCAAGTCACAGATCAAAACAGGTCATTTTTAAATGGATCAATTAGATTGCGGGTCAATTGAATCAGGTCAAAAAATTTTGACCCGTTTTGCCATTCTTGCCTATAGCATTATTGGATTGCCTTGCTCAGGATTTTGAGTAACCATGTGAAACAAACACAAACGGAAACAAAAGCAAAAGAAGATTAGCTAGGAAGGTGGTTGGTAAGTTAATGTCAGCCAGTAAGTATTGAGCAATTGCTAGGCAGATTCTAGTGGAATTTGTGGCTATGAGGAGGGCCGGGTATTCAAAGAAAAAAACAAAAACAAAAAGGTGATTGGAAGGGTATCTCATGATATTTTCTCAGACTAAATCCAAAAAATATAAAGAATTTACTTTAGAAAAAGGAAAAAGAAGCAAACTTTTGAAAAAGAAAATACAATTAAAGCAACCGTGGGGCCTAAATTTGTTGGCAATGATGGCCTACTACTAGCCAGAGGAGTGTGAGTTTCTTAGTGCTATCTAAAAGCAAGCTTTTGATTTTGAAGAATAAAAATACAATTAACATCAATTTTTCTCTAAAGCTTACCCCGGTAAAAAAAATGTGGATTTGGTTTAAATTACTCTCAATCATTCAAGCATATATTGATTCCGTGGGCAAAACAATCTAAGGGTGTTTGGTAATGTTATTTTAGTAATATTATTTGTATTTTTTGAAAATATGTGTGGATGAAAAAGTATGTGAAGATGCGTGTAATTTATATCTATATCTATATATTACTAAAAGTTGAAGTGTAGCATTTATTGCTGCTGAGCTTCTGCTGCGCCACCTCATTGTCACATCATTTGTCACATAATCATTGTTTTTTTATTCCAATTTTTTTTTACAAAAAAAAATATATAAATAGATTATTGACTTTACATATTCATCTTTATTGATTTTAACACCTATATATATTTCCTTTTTATTTCAAATTTTTTTATAATTTTTTTTGACATTTACTTATTTTTTAAATATTTACACTTTCTTCAACCTTTCTTCTTTCCTTACATTTTCATCTCCTCACTACCCTCTACTTTAATATCACTATTTATTTTTCCCTTCATCTTCCTTTATTTATCTTTTCTTATTCACTCTCTCTTACTATAATTTAGAATGCAAAAAAGTAATTTACCTTTTATTTTTACATTCAAACCATAAAGAATATTTTTTCCTTTTCATCTTTTTTTTCCCTTTTTTTTAATCGTTTCCACTTCTTTTTCCTTCCTTTAAAAACAGTGTTAATTTTAGAGAGTAATTATAAATTTGACTCCCTCTTCACAATATTTGTATTGCATTGGAACTTAGAGCCTGTTTGGTAGAAGAGTTTGAGTAACGTTGTTTGTAATTTTTTGAAATACGTGTGGGTAAAAAAGTGTATGAAAATATGTGTAATATTGTTTAAAAACAGAAAATGAATTGTTTAACAACTCTACTAAACGGCCTGTAAACCTCTTGGGTCCTATCACGGATTCACAACACAAAATTGTGAGAGCATGGATATGAAATTTTCGATGAAATTTAGGATGTGTCTACTAGAATTTTTCTTGAAGGAGAGGGAAAGAAAGAACAAGCACAACTTTGGAGGTTTACGCGCATGTAAGAAATTTCCCACCCTTCTTCTCAACATGTGAGCCTACCCCATATGAGAGCTCGGAGTAGTCTGCACAATAATTTTCCATCAGCTAAACAATTATTGTATCAATCTCAACATCCAAAAACATTGTGCTAATTTCAAAGAGAGAGACATAGTGGGGAAGACGGGCACAACTTTTGAGGAGCAAACAGCAAAATGATGCTACGTAACGTGAAAGTTTCTAACCCGAATCGCTTCTTTTTTCCACCAAACAGTGTTGATGTCAGAGAATCTCAGTCTTCCGTGAAACATTGTGTTGTGTTAATTCAAAGAGAGAAAGAGAGTCGATGGCACAACTTTTGAGGAGAACAGTGTAGTTGTGGAAATTTCAAACCAATTCTTTGCCCCACCAAGGGAAACAGGTTGAATTTTTCCCTCTGAGAGAGGGAGAGGACAAACAAGTTTGGCATCGTGTACGAAATTTCCAACCCTTCTTTTGACGTTTTAGGAGCAGATTGCAGATCACGCGCGTGTAAGACAAACAACCTTCGTTAGTGCACAAAAGAAGACAAACAACTTCTTATTATATTGCTTTGTGACCAGTTTTTTTCTTTTTGCTGAATATTGTGACCCATTCATTATAAAGTTCTTTTTAGAGCACCCACAGTAGATGTGAGATATGTGCCAAATGCTAAATATTTGGCACATATCCCACACCAAACATAAAAAATAGTCTTTTAGTAGATGTTGTATATGTTGTATATGTTTACCACATATACCATTTTGTGTCCGTATCATTGCAAATTTGTAATGGTACAAACAGATGTGGTAAACCAAATATTTGTATTTGAATGTATTTTAATGTGTAGTAAATATTATTTTAATGTATTTTAATGTGTAGTAAATATTATTTTAATGTATAGAATTGAATTATAAAACATCTGATAAATGAGATGTTGTAAAATGATGTGGTAAAATAATAAAGTAGGCATTTGGTGTGACAAAATAACATAATTTTTGCACGATCTGCTACGGATGCTCTTACATTGTTTTTCACAAGCTTTTTAAGTGAATTTTACATTACTTTTTAACCAGCTATAAAGGTTTTTATTTTACATTACTTTTTGACTAGCAATAACAGTTTACATCATTTAATAAAGAGTTAAATAAATCTTAACTCAAACTCAACTTGATTTCCATATAAGATAGACAATTAAATGATCTTAGAATTTTAATAATCAGCTTGATTCAGTTTAGCACAATTACAACCTATCTCACAAAACCTAAGAATACTTTGGCCTGTTTGGTACATCATTTTAAATACATGTTTTCAGTTTTTAAACAATATTATTCATATTTTCATACACTTTTTCACCAACACATATTTCCAAAAAAACTGAAAACTGTTGTTTAAACACACGTATTAAACGGTCCTTTTATTATTGCCCATGTTATTCAAACAAATTTAAACATATTTTGAAGAGGACCTGAATTTTAAGTTTCAAGAAGTGAAAATCACAACCGTCCTGTCATTTTTTTTGGGATATATTTATGGTGAAATTACCAATTCAAAAAATTCTCCCACAAAAGTTGGCATACACCTTGTATTTAGTTGAGAAACAGAGAAAATGATTTGCTTGTATGGTTTAAAAACTAAAAATACATTGTTAAACTACTATACCGTTTCTCAAAAAAAAAAAAAAAACTACTATACCAAATGGGCCTATATCCTCCTTCCCACTTCTGAAACCCTTTGCGTTTTTTTTTTTTTTTTGGGTTTAACAAGAAAGCATGGCTGGGGCTTTCACATTGTTGAATTATTAACAATGTGGAATCAAAAAATTACATTTTGTCAAAAAGCATTACCCGTAGAGTTAAAGTAATAAAGACATTGTTGAATTATTGGCAATGCGGGGTCAAGTCAACCACGCGGTAAGGTGGTCCCATGTGCAACTACGAATGCATGAACCTAATCTAATGGCTAGAACTGCATCTACTTAAATGTGTTATAAGAACTAAGAACTGCACAGGCTTTCACCCCACAAGCAAAAACCAATCTCTTTTAGTTTCCTGGAGTTACTCACTTTGTCAATTTTATTTCCATTTGCAAAAAAGAAAATCATGGCTGCTGCCGTAGTAGGAGGAGCATTTCTGTCTACAACCCTTAAAGTGTTATTTGACAAGATGACATCTCAGGAGGTCGTGAACTTCATCCGGGGAAGAAAAGTCCCTGCTACACTACTAACAAAGCTGAAGACATGGTGTCTTACCCTCAGCAAAGTGCTCAATGACGCAGAGGAAAGGGAAATCACAGACACAACTGTCAAAGAGTGGGTTGATGAGCTTAAGGATGCTGTCTATCACGCAGAGGACCTATTGGATGAGATAGCTACTGAAGCTTTGCGGTGCCAGGTGGAAGCTGATTTTGGTACCTCTACGAGTAAGGTATGTAACTACATCTCTACTTCATATGATCGGTTTCGGGGAAAACTAGAATCAAAGATAAAAGAAGTCGTAGACAAGCTGGAAAATCTAGCTTCACAAGCAAATGCTATAGGTCTGAGAGAAGGTGTTGAAGGGAGATCTTCCGAAATAGTGCCCACGACTTCTCTGGTAGATCCAGAAACTATAATTTACGGTAGGGATGATGAAAAAAAGGCAATAGTCAACTTGCTGCTCTCAAACGATGTAGCAAGCAACAACCACTCTTGTGTGATTCGCATTGTGGGCATGGGTGGGGTTGGAAAGACAACCCTTGCTCGGGACATATACAACAACCAAAGAGTCATAGACCATTTTTCCCTTAAAGCATGGGTTTGTGTTTCAAAAGAATTTGACGTTCCTAAGATAACTAAAAATATTCTTGAGTCCGTCAGTTCAGAAACATATAATACCACTGACTTCAATATTATCCAAACTAAATTGAAGGATTATTTGATGGGAAAGAAATGTTTACTGATTCTTGATGATGTATGGAATGAAAAAGGTGTTGATTGGGAGCTTTTGAGTATTCCCTTTAAATATGGAACATCAGGAAGTAGAATTATTGTGACAACACACAACGAAAGCGTTGCACCGATCATGAGCCCTATTCATATTTTTCATCTTAATAAATTATCAGAAGACGATTGTAGGCAATTATTTGCAAATCATGCCTTTGAAAATGGAAACTCTAATGCATATCCAGAATTAAAAAAAATTGGTGAAGAAATCGTTAAGAAGTGTGACGGTCTACCATTAGCTGCAAAAATACTCGGTCGTCTATTGCACTCTAAATTAGAAGAAGTAGATGAATGGAATAAAATTTTGGAAAGTGAAATTTGGAGTCTGCCTATTGATGAGGTAAATATTCTTCCAGCTTTAAGAATAAGTTACAATTACCTACCCTCACATTTAAAGCGATGTTTTGCATATTTTTCGATCTTCCCAAAGAATTATCTATTCAAAAAGGAAGAACTTGTTCAGTTGTGGATGGGAGAGGGTTTCCTGCAACAACACAACGTGAATGAAGAAATGGAAGCTATAGGTGCTAAGTACTTCCTTGATTTAGTATCGAGGTCACTTTTACAACGATCAAATGGAAGCAAATTGTGCTTTCTAATGCATGACCTAGTACATGATTTAGCTAAATCTGTATCTGGCAAATTTTGTTTCAGATCGGAAGGGGATAACACAAATAACATTATAGATAAAACTCGTCATTTTTCCTACTTAAGAACTCAATACGACATCCCAGAGAAATTTATAGCTTTTTGCAAAGCTAAAAATTTACGCACCTTCATTTCGTTAGAAATGGAAAAAGAAGATGAAGTTGAGGAGAAGTTCTACTTAACAAAGAAGGTACCACATGATCTATTATTGAAACTAAGATTCTTACGTGTGCTCTCTCTTTCTCATTATTGTAATATAGAGTTGCCAAAGTCAATTGAAGATTTCCAACATCTACGCTATTTAGATGTCTCTTTTACTGGGATTGAGAAATTGCCTAAGTCTACATGTATGTTGCTCAACTTACAAACGTTGAATTTATCAGGATGCAAATTTCTAGTTAAGTTGCCAAGAAATATGAGAAATCTCATTAATTTGCGTCATCTTTATATTAGTGGAACTAGCATTAAAAATATGCCAATACATATGGGTCAGTTACAATGTCTTCAGACTTTGACCAAATTTGTTGTCGGCAAGGACATTGGATTCCGAATTGAAGAGTTAGGAAAACTTTCAAATCTTCGGGGAGTCATTGTAATATCGAATCTCCAGAATGTGCTAAACTCAACTAAAGCTTTGGAAGCAAAGTTGAAGGATAAGGAGCACCTTAAGGAGCTAACATTGGAGTGGGATGCTGCCAATTGCATTGTTTCTCAAAGTGAGAGAGACGTACTCAACAATCTGCAGCCTCATTCGAGCTTAACAAAGCTTGTTATCAAGAATTACAATGACACAAGCTTTCCAAATTGGGTTGGAGATAGTTCATTTTCAAATATAACAGCTGTTCATCTAAACTCTTGTAGAAATTGCTCTAGTTTGCCATCACTTGGACAACTCCCCTTTCTTCAAGACCTCTTCGTTTTTGGGTTTGATGAAGTTGTTACCGTGGATGCTGACTTTTATGGTAGTGGTTCTTATACTATTACGCCATTTCAATCACTGAAAATATTGAGATTTGGGGCAATGTCGAAGTGGGTGAAATGGTCTCCTTATCACGGAGAAGGCGAAGATGGAGGAGCTTTTCCGAGTCTCCAAGAGCTTTATCTTGAAGAATGTCCAAAACTAAGTGGAAGCTTGCCCAAGCACCTTCCTTCTTTAACCAAACTTGAGATTAAGGAATGTGAACAGCTTGAGACTTCTCTCCCAACTGCTCCTTCTATTCGTGAATTAGAATTAAGAAATTGTAATGATGCGTTGTTGAAAAAATTGCCACCCACGTTGCACGACCTCACAGTAATTGGATTCAAAAACCTGGAGTCTCTGCAAGAGGGAGTGATGGACCACATCCACTGTATTGATAAGTTATTTATCTATGATTTTCCTGTGCTCAAGTCTCTTCCTCGTGGTGGTCTATCCAGTCCCACTGCACTAAAACGTCTTGGTATCCGTAATTGTAAAGAAGTAGAATTCCCGATGTACCCCTGCTACTCTTCCCTTCTGCAACTGGAGATAGAAAATAGCTGTAATTCTCTAAAGTCATTTCCATTGGACATCTTCCCGAAGCTTCGTTATCTCGAAATCGAAAGGTGTAGCAACATGGAGTCCCTTTCAGTTTCGGAGGGACATCCCCTAACTGATCTCATAAAGTTGAAAATCGATGATTGCCCTAATTTTGTAGCTTTTCCCAGTGGAGGATTGTCGGCCCCCAATCTCTCAGAATTAAAAGTCAGTAATTGCTCTCGTCTCAATTCACTCCCAGAAAACATGCACACGTTTCTCCCGTCTCTTCAAGAATTGGATATCATTAATTGTCCACAAATTGAGTCTTTTCCGGAAGGTGGTCTGCCATCCAATCTAACTTTTTTAAGAATCGACGACTGCAAAAAACTAATTTGCAATCGAATGAAGTGGGGCTTGCAAAGACTGCAGTCTCTTAAAATATTATCATTCCTAAATGATGATCTTGATTGCTGGGATGTGGAATCCTTTCCGGAGGAGAATTTACTGCCCACAACTGTTGCCCATCTTCACATCAATGGATTTGGAAATTTGAGAACGTTGGACAACAAGGGGTTTCAACACCTTACTTCTCTTCAACATTTGTGGATCGGAGCCTGCCCTAAGCTCAAGCACATGCCAGAAGAGGGGCTGCCTGTCTCCATCACTCACGTACATATCTTGGAATGTCCTTTGACGAAACGGTTGCAAAGGAAGAAGGGAAAAGAGTGGCGCAACATTGCTCACACCCCCTTCATAGAGATTATTGAGCGCAACACAATAAATAAAGCCAATCAGGTATTCGTTTTACTTGACCCGCTCTTGATTTTACTTGCATTCTTATTTATTGACATTTAATTTTTTTCTATAAATTGTCAATTAATTATATATGATTGAAAAAAATACTACTAATAATAAATGATTTCTTTGACGCTTGTTAATTCTTCGTCTGATTCGCTTTTTTACAATGTTGGGCTCATGAAGTTGTCCATCGATGGTGAATCAAACATAACATTTGTATCTCGATTTCTGTGAAGAAGCTGCCAAAAGTATGACAAGATTTATGCTCAGTTACCTGTTCTTTGTTAAACAAATGCTTTCAAGGTGAAAATGGAAAAGTGTGCAACTCAAAATTCATGCATAGCTACCTGTTCTTGCGAACCAGTTAAGTAACCATATGATTTAATGATTTGCTTAATTAGAAAATAAGAAAAATTGCTTGAACATTTGTTAAATGATGTTTATGACTGATGTAGATCCCCTGTATGCAAGGTTAATTTCACCACTTAGTAAGATTCTTCTTTTACCCAAATGCTTCATGATTGGTGTCCATTTGGTTTTGATAGCATGATTTTTAAAATCTTAATTGGGGGTTTGGTAAAATCTGTGAAAAGTGTTGTTGTTGTGAAAATCTGTAGTACGAAAAAACAATTTTCTTTAAAAGTGCCAATTTTAAAAAACACCCACCCCCCATGGCTGATGGCTCACAATTTGAGGATGCAGATATTCCCTAATTTTAAAATGCAATTTTCTTCAAAAAAACAAAAGCCAGAGGCCTATATTTTATTATTATTAGTTTCCTTTTTTCTCGAAAAAAATCACAAGGCCAAAGGGGGGTCTTGATGAGAAACAGATTTATTTAATCAAATTTATAGTATGGGAGTAATTCTCACATTTGCCCTGTGAACTATGCAGACGACCTTAATTTCATGAAAACTCCGTGGCTGTTGGAAAGTAGGGCAGAATTGATTAAAAATTTTGAGAACAGAAAGCGCCAATAACTATTTGTGGGAGGCAATATTTTGATTGAGCAATGCAGGTCAGTGTTTCACTGTGATTCTGATTGCCATCCTTTTATTGAAGTCGTGAGATTTATTATTCATTTGACAGTCGTTAGGAGAATAATAAATCTCACAGTGGTCCAGTTCAATATGTCTTAACTCTTAAAACATATCAACATATCAACTAGAAGTCTTCACTTCTATGATCAAGACAAATCATCGTAGTTGATATGTTATAGTTTTCGCAGATGAAATGCCCAATTTTCATCACCGACTATGAACTAAAATTCTGAGTTTACAAAGAATTAGTAATTTATATCTTCTGTGACTTTTTATATAAATCACATACTATGCATCTCATGGACTAAGATAATATCCCATTAGTTCATTTATAAATAGTTTCATATAATTAAACAATTTAATTATTTGTGACATGCCAATAAATTGGATTTTAGGGCATAAACCCCAACAGATTGGGCCTCATGCCCTGACACAAGGAGGTCTGTGACAAGTTATAGTATCTTCATTGGGGACTCTTTGGTGTCTTGGAAGTCAAAGAAGCAGTCTACAATATCAAGATCGTCAGCAGAAACTGAGTACAGTGCCATGGCAGTTGCAACATGTGAGATTGTATGAATTTTATACTTTCTTAAAGACATTGGGGTCAAACATGATAGAGAGGCTTTGTTGTTTTGTGACAGTTAGACAGCATTGCACATTGGCTCCAATCCAGTCTTCCATGAGAGGACAAAGCATATTGAAATAGACTGTCATGTGGTCAGGGACAAAGTTTTGGAAAGGGTTATCAAGGTAAATCATGTTAGGACTTATTGTCAATTAGCAGATATGCTTACCAAAGCATTGAGTTACAATCAATTTTCTAATCTTGCTTGCAAGATGGGAATGATAAACATACACACACCATCTGCTCTTGAGGGGGAGTATCAGAGCGTAGACAGTAATGAGCACAAGGAAGTAGCAAGAGCGGAGCAATAAGAGCAGTGGAGTTTGATCAGAAGAACAATAGTGCATAAACGACACAAGATAGTTATATACTGTAGATATGGCTTGTAGTTTAGTAGCTGAATTAATTCCTTTAAGTGATGGCATGCGAGAATGTTAGTTATTACTGTAGACACACGTGTAAAGTTAGTTTTTCTGTTCTGTTAGTAGCAGTTAGTTGGTTAGCTTGCTTTACTCATTGTATATAAGGTTTTGTAATCTTTGTTTGCTAATTAATGAAAGCATAGACTTCGTCCATTCATTTCGTGATAACTACCAGCACCAAACACTTGTTGATTATTTTTTGGCCCCCTCTTTTCATTGCCTAATTTTTTTGGTACAGAACATCAAAAACCAGAGTAGACAATTATCTTGGAGCTATCAACATTTATTAAGATGTTTAATATAGCAGTGGAGTCGGGTGGTTGTGATAATCTTATCTGATTCAGCAGCGTGCGGGTTTTTTTTTTTCCTTCAACTAAAAGAGATTTTATTTGGGCAGGCAGATACAAGGAAGTAATTTTAGCAGAAAAAAATGGTACTAGTGGTAAATGCACAGGAGGAAATTGAAGAGATATTTTGATGTTTGGATATGCAAATTATGTACATAGTATACACAAACATAGAGACAGATACATCTATGCAATTTCCAACCTAAGCACTAGCTTTAGATGCAGGAGATATAATTTATTAGCTACAAACCCCATGAGATTATATGTAGAGATATTTTAGTCCTCTAGAGAGAGAGATAACATAATGAAGGATTTTGAAGAACAAAGGTCCAACCTGGAGCCTCCTATCCAATAAAACACCATAAAATACCTTATCCTACAGCCATGTCAGCACACTATCCTGATAAAAAGTAATGAGTGGTTGTCCATCTTCGACTTGGAAGAACAGGGATCTCCACTTTTCATCGCAAATTATCACCTCCCCAAAAACCAAAGTAATAAACCCAGACAAACAAAGAAAGCTTACCTATTAATCCTTTCTCCAAACTCTTCTCTCTCTAGTGGCCTCAGGATCTCTCACAAAGTATAATCTGTAGGGGTTCAGTAATAATGGCCTCAACCTCCTCCTCCACACTCACAATCTCCTCCTCATCCACCCTTGTTGATGTCAAGGCTCCTCGCCAATCAGCTGCTTCATCACCACAGTGTGTGTCACTCCCCACACTGCCCCCTCCTCCTGTGCAGCAATCTCAAAACAAACCTTGGAAGACCACAGCTTATTGTGAGTCCATCACATACACATACACATACAAGAGCACCCTTCAAATTAAACCTGCTTTATCCATGTTGCTACTAGTGTTTATAGATATGGATGGCCATGATAATAGTTATTTATCTTCCTGGTTTCAGGCCGTAAGCTAGCTCGCAATGTCATGGCCATGGCCACTGGAGAGGCGCCAGCAGAAGTTGCAGTAGCTGAGCTGCCAGAGATTGTGAAGACAGTTCAAGAAGCCGTAAGGATTTGACATTATTATGAATGATCTAATCAATATTCTCTAGTGTTGTAAGAGAATTCGGTAATTGTAGACATGAATTCATGAAAATTGATTCCCTTGGATGCACAGTGGGACAAAGTTGAAGATAAGTATGCAGTGAGTTCACTTGCAGTAGCTGGTGTGGTTGCACTGTGGGGCTCCACTGGGATGATCTCGGTGAGGTTCTCCAATTGCTAGTTAATAAATTATTATTGCATTTGTTAATCTTTCTTCAAAATATAATTTAACATGATTAGTAAGAAGGTTTTTGAGAGATGGGTATTACTTTTCCAGGCAATTGATAGGCTTCCTTTAATTCCTGGTGTTCTTGAGCTTGTGGGCATTGGCTATTCTGGGGTAAGTTGAATTTGCTTTATTGCTTTATTCTTTTACAACTTTTATACAAATATAAAACTGGTAAGAACCTAGGGGGCCGTTTCATTGTCTTCCCTGCTGAACAATTTGAATTGTTCCAAGTATGTGGTTGTCAACATTCATTGACTGTTTGCATCTCAGGAATGAATTCCTGAATGGAAATTAAAATTTTCCTCCAGATCAATTCTAGGAATTTCCTACTAACTATTAGGTGGATGATCCAAGACAATCCTTGTGTTTTAATCACACAATTACTATCTTAGCCAAATAATCTAGTTTCGTCTTGATAATCAATTTCTATGACTTGGATGAAGTCTAATGCAAATAACAGCATGCAAAATTTTACACCCTTGATCCCCCAATCTCATGGACTAAAATTTATTTGATCAAAGACATATTGATAAAATCATACTTGTCACAAAAGTTTAAACTATTATGAAATTGATCATTTTAATCATTATTCTAAGTTGTTTTAATTCTATGTTAAATTATTATTAGTCTTAAAAAACTTAAGCTATTAAAAAGTGATAAAATAAATTATATAACCGTTATTCTAAGGGACATTCTTAGAAGAAAATCATTTTCTGGAGTGCTTAATTTGGAATTTTTGTGCTTTTGTCTATTTCTTATGCATCCATCTTCATTGTCTTTCTTTGCAGTGGTTTGCATACAAGAACCTGGTTTTCAAACCAGACAGGTTAGTGTCAAATTGGACTCTACCATCAAAAACTTAGTTCCAATTTTCATGATAACTACCATCATTTTGAAGAATTGTTTTGTACAATTTTTTCACAATGCGTCATCAAATAAATTTCAGGGAAGCTTTGTTAGAGAAGATAAAAGTTACATACAAGGATATAATTGGGAGCAGCTAGAGGAACTCAATAGGGAATGCTGCTGAGATTAGGTGGACCTCTGGTTTTTGAAGCAAATATCTTGCAGCATTGTCATGAAAATGTAACCATAGTTCGTTTTCTTGGCATAAGCTTCTAACCCATTTAATATGTACTCCATCTTGACGATATATGAAACCATTATATTTTATTTCCCCTTTACCTTTAGCACCAATTGAATCCCATGATCGCCATTTTCTGTTACTTTCGAAGAGCTAGAAGAACTTCACTGACTACAAATATAGTATACATCTAGCATATAATTTGCTTGCTTGGAAATTTAAGCTTTAGAAATAATTCACTTGATTTTGAGGAAGCAAGGGAGGCATTTGATTAATAACGAATTTGAGTAAGATATTCAGCACAATTAATTGCAATAGCTAATAGGAAGTGAAAAAATCTGAAGGGTATGGAGAGACATCCACAAACAAAGAATTTCCGTTTCGAGCCACATAAAATTAGTGGGTTTGAACCACTTTTCCAATGGTAAGAGTGTAGACTAGGATTAAAGTCACCATGAGGAGCAGCAACACCACATGAATGTTGAGATAATTTTTAGCATCTAGGGAATTCTTATACTGCAGTCTGAAACTGGAAAACAGGGTTGTGAATTCTAAGCAAATAAAATTTACCACTCAGGGTTTCATGGCAGAAAACACAAGGATTATAGGTATAAAAGAGAGAGTTCATCAATCACAGTGGAGCTATAAACAGCTCTTCATGATAGCAAGCTCATTAATCTTGATTTTCACGAATTTTCAAACTGACTTACCAAAACAAAGGGATTTAAACCCAAAAAGAGCTTGAAACAAAGCTTATAAACATTCAAACCTTTCCACATATTTCTCAAGAAGAATGATTCCCTTTGGTCCCAAAATTTGACTCTGACCATATATCAAACACTTCCAAACAGGTGCACTTCAACAGTGATAATAGACTCACTTATCAGATATATAGTAAATTAGCAATTACCAAATCCAGAACAAAATCCTAGAGCAATGAAAAATAGGAAGCTAATTCCATTCTCATAGAATGAGTCACAAACATCCCATATTGAGATAATAATATCATCAGAAACAGATCCTTAAGTCTCAGTGATTAGGCAAAACATTTAGACTGTCAGCTCCTACAAAAGAAGTGTTCAACCTACACCACAATTGATACGGATTTCAAACCCTTCTTGTAGAACTCCATCACATGCGAATTACAGAAATAGCATGGAAGAGCAAAACTCATAAAACCAGATCCAAATGCCAATGAATCAAATTCATGTTGCTTCCGCTCCTTTCCTCCCGGTTTTTGAGTCATCAAAAGCATATCAAGTAGGGATTTGCTCCTTGCAAAAGTGGAAATCTCTGGATAAATTGGAAGAATTTGCTCCACAACAATCACCTTTCCATCATTTGGAAGAGAATTGTAGCAGTTCTCCAACAATTTCAAGCAGCGATCATCACTCCAATCATGAAGTATCCCCTACATAACATCAACAATCTCATAATTTTTCATTCAGGAAAAAAAAATGCATAACTTTTTACTGAATTTCAAAAATGGATTATTTACTGACACAGCATATAATGTTTACGTCATCAGTACAAGTACTAAATTTCAAAAAAAGAAAAGAAAAGAAAAAGCATAAGACCAAAGAAAATCAGGAAAGAATACCCAACATACTCAAAAGTCAAAACTCACCATCAAAAGTATGGCATCTCCTTTTGGAATGCTTTCAAACATATCTCCAGCTACATGTTTCACACCTGCAAGATAAATTAACTCACCCTTTAATCGAGGCACTCAATGAACTAATCACTGAAGACCATCTAGGGCACTCAACCATACATTAACGACCACAAATGATAGATGAAGACCATCTAGGCTCCTAAACACTCAGTTATACATTAACAACCACAAATAACAGATTAATGATTCTGATTGCCATCCTTTTATTCATTATTGTTTTAAATGGGAAATCAAACAGAATTTACCATATATGAAGAAATCGGAATTGAAAACGTTAAACATTTTCAGGATTTTTTTTTGCTTTTCAAGATTCAATTAATGAAATCTCTTAGATGAGATCAGTGTTGAATACACATGTGACTAAAGAGTCTAAACATATTCATTTAATCAAATTTATAGTATTGAGAGTAATTCTCACATTTGCCATGTCAAATATGCAGACGAACTTAGTTTCTTGAAAACTCTGTGGCTGTTGGAAAGTAAGGCTGAACTGATAAAAGAAAATTGAGAATGGAAAGCGCCAATGCCTATTTCTGGGTGGCAATGTTTTGAATCTTTTGATTGAACAATGCAGGTCAGTGTTTCATTGTGATTCTGATTGCCATCCTTTTATTCATTATTGTTTTAAATGTGATGAGAAATTAAACAGAACTTACCATATATGAAAGAAATTGGAGTTGAAAATGTTAAACATTTTCAGGATTTTTTTTGCTTTTCAAGATTCAAGTAATGAAATCTTGAGATCACTGTTGAATACACATGACTAAGGAGTCTAAAAAGATTCATTTAATCAAATTTATAGTATAGAGAGTAATTCTCACATTTGTCCTGTGAAATATGTAGACGACCTTAGTTTCTTGGATACTCCATGACCGTCCGAAAGTAGGGCAGAATTAATAAAAATATTTAAAATGGAATCCGTCAATGACTATTTTTGGGAGGCAATGTTTTGATTGAGTAATGCAGGTCAGTGTTTCATTGTGATTCTAATTGCCACCCTTTTATCCATTATTGTTTTAAATGGGAAATTAAACAAAGTTTACCATATATGAAAGATATTGGAATTGAAAACGTTAAGCGTTTGAAAGTAGATACTCATCATTTAGAGTAAATTTATCGCAAGGAAAAGTTGAAGCATTTAAGAAAGTGAAAGAGAGCTTTTTAATTTTTAAGGTGGAGTTTAGATTAGTAGCTCAATCTTATAGAATTTAATGCTTTGTCCTGCATAAAGGATATATATCTCTAGTTTTCATTTTTTTCATAATGCTTTCTGTTTATCAAAACATAAAGGATATATATTACCACATAGAGAAGGATATATTGTATATCTTATGTTCCCTAGTTTAATTCAAGTTACATCATCTGATGCCACAAACTACCTTTGGGTGCAGATTGGCTGGCTAAGACTACCTCTCTTTTACATTTTGGAATTGACATGAAGCCTCTCCAGAGGATATGTCTACTTTTGGTTATTACCTCTCTGTGGGTGCAGATTGTCTTCCTAACTCCAGACAGCTCAAAATGCTCAGCATGTCATTGCTCCTTCTGTCCTTTTTGTCCACACCAGTAGGATCTACCCAACTCCCTTCTTAACATCAAGAACATAAAATTTAACTATGCTAAGACAAGGGTCCAGAGGCGCAAAGAGCAGGAAAACCAGCTGCTGGCTCAATATTGCTCAGGATGAGGCTCATTGACTACACTAAAAAATCTTCAAAGGTATCTTTAAATGTAGGGAATTAAAATTTCCTACATGCCTATGTCACTCTTCAAATTTTGGATATTGCATACTGCTAACAAGTTGAGTCTTTTCCAGAAGGAGGTCTGCCAACCAATATGAATTGTCTTGCCATCAATGCTTCTGAGAAACTCATTGCCAATAGGAAGCAGTGGGGTTTGCAAAGACTGCTCTCTCTTAATCAGTTATTATTGTCTTCCTACAAATATATATATATATATATATATATATTTATAGATATTTGTCTTGTCATGATTGCAGGGAAGAGAAGTGCTTTCCTAAGGAGGACTTCCACAAGTTTTAGCACTCTTTCTATAAAGGAATTTCAAAATCGGTGATCCCTAGACAAGTAGGGCCTTCAACTCATTACCTCTCTTCAACTATTGTCTATCTCAGTATTTATCAAAAAACCCATTGTCTGTCTCAGACGCCCCAGACTAAAGCAGATGCCAGAAGATGGGATTTCTTGTTTCCATTCTAAGCGACAGTTTTGTTAATTTCTTGCCTTGACAAAACAATACAAAAAAAGAAAGAATAAATGTGTAGCGCAAAATTTCTCACATCTCTATTATACAAATTAATGATGAAGTCTCATTATCTGAGCCAAAAGTGTAGATGAGATCAAATCCCGCTTCACAATAAGGTACTTGTTCCACTCAACCCTCTAAGACTCCATTTGATTTTATTTATGCTTCTTTCTAACTTTTTTTTATGGATAAATAAATTTGAAAATTTTGTTAAAATCTGATAAAAAGATGGAAAAATAAAAGGATTTCTTCTAAGATGGTTAGTCCAAAGCTGGAGATCTCAAGTTTTAATGGGTTCTTTTGTAAAATTATTTCCATTTGTCAGTAGCAAGTGCCACAAAAGGCTTGGTCAAACACATGCCAGAAGAGCAGTTAACAAAAAAATTTCCTAGGAAGAAGGGAAAATAGTGGCAAAAGATTGGTCACATCTGCTGCAAAAAAATGGATGCCCCAAGTCAGGTGTTTATTCTACTTGAGCAGCTAAGTTTCAATCTTATTTTTACTTATATTTCTTTTTAGTTGTACAACAGAAAAAAAAAAAAAAAAAAAAAAAAAATATATATATATATATATATATATATATATAAAAAAACATACAACCATATGTTTGTAATTGAAATTGAAAATATAAAACATTCTCTTGAATTTTTGAAAATCATAAAATGTCCACAGCTTAGTCTTTTCCAGAAGGTGGTCTGCCATCCAATCTAATTTCTTTAGCAATCGACAACAGCAAAAAACTTATTTCCACTAGAATGGAGTGGGGTTTGCAAAGACTGCGGTCTCTTAAATAATTAGGATTTTCTAAATAGTGATCTTGATTGCTGGGATGAGGAGTCCTTTCTGGACGAGTATTTCTGTTTCTCTTCTTTTTGCCGTTTTGCCTTCCTATTTTTCTTTTGGAGGTGCAGATGAAACATATCTAGCTACCTTGTCCTCAACTATGTCACAACTTGATTTGAAATTTTTACAGGGAAAGAGTCCCATGGATTTTTTTGATTTCTGCTATGTCACTCTAGTATTGGATTCAGTGTTGAATACACGTGACTAAGGAGTCTAAACAGATTCATTTAATCAAATTTATAGTTTAGAGAGTAATTCTCACATTTGTCCTATGAAATATGCAGACGACCTTAGTTTCTTGGAAACTCCGTGACTGTTGGAAAGTAGGGCAGAATTGATAAAAAAAATTGAGAATGGACAGTGCCAATGACTATTTGTGGGAGGCAATGTTTTGATTGAGCAATGCAGGTCAGGGTTTCATTGTGATTCTGATTGCCATCCTTTTATTCATTATTGCTTTAAATGGGAAATTAAACAGAATTTACCATATATGAAAGAAATTGGAATTGAAAACGTTAAACGTTTTCAGGATTTTTTTTGTTGCTTTCAAGATAAAAGTAATGAAATCGCTTAGTTGAGATCAGTGTTTAATGCAGGTGACTAAGGAGTGTAAACAGATTCATCTAATCAAATTTATATTATAGGGAGTAATTCTCACATTTACCCTGTGAAATATGCAGACGACCTTAGTTTCTTGGAAACTCCATGGCTATTGGAAAGTAGGGCAGAATTGATAAAAAAAAAAAATTGAGAATGGAAAGCGCCAATGACTTCTTGCGGGAGGTAATGTTTTGATTGAGCAATGTAGGTCAGTGTTTCATTGTGATTTTGATTTCCATCCTTTTATTCATTAATGTTTTAAATGGAAAATTTAACATAATTTACCATATATGAAAGAAATTGGAATTGAAAACGTTAAACATTTTATGATTTTTTTTGCTTTTCAAGATTCAAGTAATGAAATCTCGTAGATGAGATCAGTGTTGAATACACGTGACTAAGGAGTCTAAACAGATTCATTTAATCAAATTTATGGTATAGGGAGTAATTCTCACATTTGCCCTGTGAAATATGTGGATGACCTTAGTTTCTTGAAAATTCCGTGGCTGTTGGAAAGGAGGGCAGGATTGATAAAAGAAATTTGAGAATGGCAAGTGTTGGTGACTATTTTGTGGGAGGCAGTGTTTTGATTGAGCAATGCATGTCAGTGTTTCACTATGATTCTGATTGCCATCCTTTTATCCATTATTTTTTAAAATGTGAAATTAAACAGAATTTATCATATATGAAAGAAATTGGAATTGAAAATGTTAAACGTTTTCAGGATTTTTTTTTTTGCTCTTCAAGATTCAAGTAATGAAATCTCTTAGATGAGATTAGTGTAGAATACACATGTGACTATGGAGTCTATATCTATTTCCCCCTACCCCACCTCACTGTAAACGTTGGCTATGACCCAAAATATAAAAAGACTTCACCTATACCAAAACATTTTCATTCATTACAGGAAATTTTGAATATATTCCTAGTTGCATACTTATATTTTCAATGATTTGTTGTGCCAATATATTTTCTTTACTAAGGTTTCTATTTCACTGGCTTTTGGGTTCATTACAGTCCAACTGGGGATGTCTCGTGATTCTCCATTTGTTGGTACCTTATGGAAATAATATGTACTGGCTTAACTAATCACATGTGATTATGTACGCTCTATAAATAGTTAACTTATTGAATGATTTTCTTGCCTAATTAAATGTTCTATAATTGCAAACAATAAAAATCCATGCGGTATGGATCCTGCAAATTTTCAAAACACAGAATTTTTAAACACATCCTTTGTTGCTAAAAATGAGAATTCATCAGTCCTTATCAAACATAATTCCTTTTTGTTGATTTTTATGACGTTTGAGAGTAGATATTCATCATTTGGAGTAAATTCATAACAAGGAAAAGTTGAAGCATTTAAGAAAGTGAAAGGGAGCTTTTTAATTTTTATGGTGGGGTTTAGATTAGTAGCTCAATCTTTTAGAATTTTATTTTTTTGGTCCTACGTAATGGATATATATCTCTAGTTTTCATTTTTTTATAATGCTTTCTGTTTATCAAAACATAAAGGATATATATTACCACATAGAGAAGGATATTTTGTATATCTTATATATGTTCCCTAGTTTAATTCAAGTTACATCATCTGATGCTACAAACTACCTGTGGGCGCAGATTGGCTGGCTAAGACTACCTCTCTTTACATTTTGGAATTCGCATTAAGCCTCTCCAGAGGATAGGTCTGCTTTTGGTTTTTACCTCTCTGTGGGTGCAGATTATCTTCCTAACTCCAGACAGCTCGAAAGGCTCAGCATGTCACTGCTTCTTCTGTCCTTTTTGTCCACACCAGTAGGATCTGCCCAACTCTCTTCTTACCATCAAGAACATTAACTTCAACTATGCTAAGACAAGGGTCCAGAGGCTCAGAGATAGGGAAATCCAGCTGCTGGCCCTATATTGCTCAGGTTGAGGCTCACTGACTACACTAAAAAATCTTCAAAGGTATCTTTAAATGTAGGGAATTAAAATTTCCTTCATGCCCATGTCACTCTTCCCTTTAGTCTTTTGTCATATCCAATAGATATAATTCTCTGTCATCATTTGGTTTGGATATCTTTCCAAAGTTTTGTAGTCTCAAAATCAACATGTATGGCAACATCAAGTCTCTTTCAGTTTGGGAGGGACATGAACTTGTTATCCTAGCTTTGGAAATCAGGGAATGCGTTAATTTTGCAGATTCTTCCACTGGGGGATTGCCAGCCCCCAGCCTTACACTGTTAAAAGTTCATGATTGCCTTCGTCTCAATTCAGTTCCTGAAAACATGGATACGCTCCTCCCATCTCTTCAAATTTTGGATATCGCAAACTGTCAACAAGTTGAGTCTTTTCCAGAAGGTTTGCCAACCAATATGAATTGTCTTGCCATCGATGCTTTTGAGAAACTCGTTGCCAAAAGGAAGCTGTGGGGTTTGCAAAGACTGCACCCTCTTAATCAATTATTATTGTCTTGTCATGATTGCAGGGAAGAGAAGTGCTTTCCTGAGGAGGACTTCCACAAGTCTTAGCACTCTTCCTATAAAGGAATTTCAAAATCTGAGATCCCTAGACAAGAAGGGCCTTCAACTCCTTACCTCTCTTCAACTATTGTCTATCTCAGACTGCCCTAGACTAAAGTAGATGCCAAAAGATGGGATTTCTTGTCTCCATTCTAAGCTACAGTTTCGTCAATGTCTTGCCTAGATAAAAAAATTCCAAAAAAAAGAATAAAAGTGTGGCACAAGATTGCTCACATCTCTATCATACAAATCAATGATGAAGTCTCATTATCTGAGCCAAAAGTGTAGATGAGATCAAATCCCACTTGACAATAAGGTACTTGTTCCACTCAACCCTCTAAGCCTCCATTTGATTTTATTTATGCTTCTTTCTTACGTTGTTTATGGATAAATAAATTTGAAAATTTTGTTAATCAGATAAAAAATTGAAAAATAAAAGGATTTCTTCCAAGATTGTTAGTCCAAAGCTGGTGTTCTCAAGTTTTTATGGGTTCTTCTGTAAGATTATTTCCATTTGTTAGTAGCAAGTGCCACAATAGGCTTGGTCAAACACATTCTAGAAGAGCAGTTAACAAAAAAATTGCCAAGGAAGAAGGGAATATAGTGGCGAAAGATTGGTCACATCTACTGCATAAAAATGGATGCCCCAACCCAAATCAGGTATTGATTCTACTTGAGCGGCTAAGTTTTAATCTTGATTTTACTTATATTCCTTTTTAGCTGTACATCGGGAAAAAAAATACAAACATACAAATGAATGTTTGAAATTGAAAATATAAAACATTCCCTTGAATTTTTGCAAATTATAAAATATCCACAGCTTGAGTCTTTTCCAGAAGGTGGTCTGCTATCCAATCTAATTTCTTTAGCAATTGAGGACAGAAAAAACTTATTTCCACTAGAATGGAGTGGAGTTTGCAACTACTGCAGTCTCTTAAATAATTAGGATTCCTAAATAGTGATCTTGATTGCTGGGATGTGGAGTCCTTTCTAGAGGAGTATTTCTGTTTCTCTTCTTTTTGCCGTTTTTCCTTTCTATTTTTCTTTTGGAGGTGTCGAAGAAATATATCTAGCTACCTTGTTCTCGACTATGTCACAACTAGATTTGAAATTTTCACGAGGAAAGAGTCCCATAATTTTTTTTTTTGCTCTGCTATTTCACTCCAGTATTGGATTCATATGACCACTGCAAAATAATGTTTCTCTCTGCAGGGGATTTTCTAAACTCAAGCCTTTTGTGCACATTCTAGTTGGAAGGGGGCTTTCAGCATTGTCCATTTCCTATATATTAAGTTCAGGTAATTTTGAAATTATAAAGACATCAGGTATTTTTGTTTCTTATTTGATGATTGATACTTCCTTTTAACAATTTAAACATATTATGTGCTTGATGTAAAACCAAACACAAGTTATTAACCAAACACATGAAAGTTAAGGTCGGGGGTGGGGTTGGGTCCCTAACACCTTCCCATCCCCAGGTGAAGCAGATCACCCATCTCCAGTTTTGTATATGCCTTAGCCCTCAAATAAGTGGCCCACTCAATTTTACTATCAATTTCACTAATATGTTGATATGTGCTAAAGTAAATGGTGAATACTTTGTGCTCACTTTTGTTTACTTGAACCCACTTTTGATCCATCATTCACAATTTCACACATAAACATACTGTAAAATAAAATCTGATACCAAAAACGAAGTACAAAGTTCATGTCTGTATGTGAACAATGTGTTCTTCAACAAACCGTCAATATATTAAAAACTCTTGGGAATTGACTCAACGGTGGAATAAAAAGTGCTAAAGGTGTGTTGACCTATTCCTTCTGTAAGGAAGTTTACTCAAAAGCAGTACAGATCCTGTAACTAGACATTACATAATAAAATTTCTCTATAGAAATCACAAAATCAAAGGAAAATAGGAAATATTAATTGGGAAAAGTGACATCGTCTGATATGTTGGCTTCTGTTTCAAGTGAGTTACAATGCTTTTCAAGCATACCAGTAGCATGATAATGCATTCCACTTGCTATTATTCAAATGTCATTCTTCTCATTTGAGGCTTACAGAAATGATTCTTTGAAGAGGTGGCTAAGGTTGCTTGTCCACTACTACTTAAACCACTGAAAACCGTAGCTGCATGCTCAAGTTAAGGGAAGATTGCCCACTGTATTGCTGAGTGGTTAGTCTTATCTCAAGGTGGTTTCAAACATTAGTCCGGCGATATTCATCGATCTCCTTAAACTTTTTTGGCTTGAGTGGTTAGTATCTATGCAATCCCACTTTATGGTTGCATAGTCCAGTGATATTCATCTATCACCTTATACTTTTTTGGCTTGAGTGGTTAGTATTGATTGATGAGTGGTTAGTCTATCGTCCCATGGCTTTATTTTTTAGTGGGTGATCTTATATCACGCTTCTGGTAAATGTGACACGGTTTATGTCTCCTGTGATAAGTGTCCTAAAAAATTGAAAAAACATGAATTAGAACTATGGTGTGACACATGTATGAAAGCATGTGAATTTCCAAAAATTAGGTATGTAATTCTATATATTTACTATTGGTTAACTTTGAATACATACATATATATATTTATATATATATATGCTGATGTAAATTGAAAATAATATTTCAGATACAGGCTTAACATGCAAGTTGGTGATATAACAGAACATGCAAATTTTGTAGTATTTGACAAGGAAGCAGAGAAGTTAATTAATGCATTTGGTACACAATTCTCCAATATGGAAGAAGAGGTAAAAATGATAGAAATAGGTTATTTGTTTAATTAAATTAATTCTATTACGTTACACTATTTGAAATCTATTCTTTTTTTTTAATTTTTTTTTTAATAATAGGAAGAAGATGGTGACAATATTATTCCAAATAGTATCAAATGCATTATTAGAAAACCTACATCTTCCAAGTGAAAGTTACTGCATACAATTTCTTCGTTCGCAAACAAAACTTTACGGTAACTAGAGTCTTTGAAATTGAGGGAAATGAACAATTACAGGTAAAAATGGTTCGCTTATACTTTATTGATGAAGTTATAATATTATCAGTGATACATAATGACATATTGTATCTTTGATCATAGGAAACAACAAAAAGAGGGACTAAGAATGGAAATGAAGTATCCAAAGAAACAATCTTTGCTGAAGTAAAGAAATTAAAATTTTTGAAGAAGTACAATTGCACAAATAAATACTATTTGGTTCTTTTTAAAACTTCACACAATCGTTAATTTCCTTAACAAGAAAATAACTTTTGTATTTTTTCTGTTTTGCAGATAAATCTAAAATGAGAATGTGGAAAGCTCAAATAGAAGTGTTAGATGATTAGCGAACATAGAAAAATATTTAAATGAAACTTTGAATATTTAGACTTTAAATCAGGTCGTGATGTTGTGCTTTCTGATAGCAGAATAGAAACTTCAGAGCCTAACTGCTAGTTTCATCTAACGGTCATATTTTGACTCAGAAACAGAACGGCACCGTATCTCATTATAAAAAAACGGTGACGTTTTGATTTTAAAGAGAATTCTTTCGGTCAAGCTATACGACATCGTTTAGCCTTGGAGCTTCAGAGTCAGTGTTAGCATCTTCTTCAAAGGATTAGCTGTTGAGATATTTTTTTGTAATTAGATATTTTCTGTTAAGAGCACATTAATCACATGTGTAAATAGAGTGTAACTGATTCCAAGCTTTACGGAATTATTGTTAGTTGGTTAGATTAGATTTAAGCTTATCTCTTGCTCTATATATAGAGAACTATACACATTGTATTATTCAGTCAGTATTGCAAATATTCAATCGCATAGATTTTATTCTCTGTTCTTTCTATTCCGCCATTGTTACACTGTATACTTTCTTGTTTTCTTCACTTTCATTTTAGAATGATTTGAGTGTGGAAATATTTACTATTTAAGCTATATTTTTTGGAACCCACAAGGGAGCTGAGTATATGCTTTATCAACTTTTCAGAGAATAGCAAACAGAAATCGACTATTGACTCACTCACCCTTTTTTTTACCTACCCATAGATATGCTATATTAAATGGAACACATGATTACTCGTGAGCATTCAAATAAGACAAGGCGTAAGAGCATCCACAGCAGTGGATCGAGCTAAAAATTTAGCTATTTGGCACCATAAAAAGTTATTTTATTTATTTTACTTATTCACATGCTGCAGCAGTAGATCTATTTTAGCTTTCAATACAATAAAATAATATAAACATCACAATAAAATAATATATCAACTACAATAAAATAATACATTCCACTAAAAAAAACACCACAAACTGATTATCGTCACAATTCACAATCACCGCCAACCAAGAACAACCACCCACAAAAACCTTTTAGCCAGCCACATCCACCTCCACCACCACCTCCACCACCACTCCACTAGCAACAACCTCTATGTGACAACCACAACCCACGGCAAGAAAAAAAAAATCAAACCACCACCAACACAGCCACAACCATAGGCCAGCATAGCCACAACCACCAACATAGCCCACGACAACCACAACCACAGCTACCAAACCACCACCAACACAACCAACAAACCGTCATTTCAACCACAATCCACGATCACAACCAAACCCACCAAAAAAAAAAAAAAAAAAAAATCAAAAACCCACAAACCCAGCTAGGTCGGCGGAAAGTGTGGGTCGGAGTTGGGTCTATGGCGGCGTGTGTCGGCGACGTGGGTCGGGGGGGGGGGGGGCGGTGGCGGCGTGAGAGGTCTGAAAGTTGAGAGAGAGAGTTGAGAGTTCTGAGAAGAAAAGAAAAAGAAAAGAAAGAAAGGAAAAAATAATATTTTAATAAGAGGGAGAATAAATTTTTTTTTTTTTTAGCTTTCAGCTATAGTGCACATCTATTTATAGATGTGCATTGTAGCAATGAAGGTAAAAATTTTACCTTTAGCTCCACTGCTGTAGTGTGGATTTTTGTGTTTTGGTAGAGCTAAATAGCTATTAGCTCCACTGCTGTGAGTGCTATGCACCACTTGTGACTACCAATCACGTTCCAGATGGGTTTCTGAGAGCAACTTTTTAATATCAAGTATTGTGTACATTGTGCTATTATTAAGGCTTCTATAAATATGCAAAAGACTCAAATTTGTCCATTTGGGTCTCGTATATGCAAAACTCGCCAGCTTACTTACAAAATCATTCCACATTTTACGCGATCCATCATTCATCCAATTTGGCCATTTAAAGGTCACTTTCAATACATCATCCAAGGGGTTATATAGTGAAAAACCTTGAAGTAATTAGTCAATAAACTAGAAAGAATATCATTCCTTTTCCGTAAAGATATTAGAACTTTTGCTCCAAATTCTTCTTCACGAACTATAAAGACTTTAGTGGATTAGCAAGCATATTCTGACATAAATTTATATATATATATATAAATATAAATATAAATATAAATATATATATATATATCTAAAAGCTGAAATGTAGCATTTATTATTTATACATTCTTATTTAGCTACCTCATCCGCCATATCATTAGTCTTTTTCATATTTATTTTTTAAATTTAATTTTTTTACAATATTAACCATATAAATATATTGACTTTATAAATTCATTTTAGGCGGTTTTAGCTTTACAAATTCATTTTAGGTGGTTTAACTTTACATATTCATCTTCTTTAATTTTGATGTTATAACTAAATAATAAATCTATATATATCTAAAAACTAAAGCATAGTATTTATTATTGCTACACTCCTGTTGAGTCACCTCATCCGTCGCATCATTAGCCTTTTTCACATTTATTTTTTAAATTTAATTTTTTTACAATATAAACTATATAAATATATTAACTTTACAAATTCATTTTAGGAGGTTTTAGCTTTACAAATTCATTTTAGGTGGTTTTAACTTTACATATTCATTTACTTTAATTTTGATGCTATAACTAAATAATAAATCAATGAAAAATTAAAACAAAATTGCTGTATACATATATTCCTCTTGGGCGGTTTTAAATTTAAATACTATTTTGCCCTTTTATTTTCCTTTATTTTGGCTTTTCTTATTCTCATCTTCTTATTATAAATTTGCCAATCAATCTCTTCAATTCTATGCATATTTTTCCTAGACAAAAAGGCTCTCTCTCTCTCTCTCTCAATTTTTTTTTTCATTTATTTTTGCATTTTTTTTATTATTTTTCTTGCATTTCTACCTTAGATTGATGAATATTTGTGTTTTTTTAGAATTCTACTTTTGGTTGCTTATAACTAAAAAATGAAATCAATGAAGAATAAAAAAATATTTTTTAAAAATTGTATAATAAATGAAATTGTCTTAATGCTGTCATAAAAAATTTAAAAAATCAATTAAATTGTTTTGATTTTAGTACTACAAAAATTAGTCCAAATTGATATATATATTACCACGCGCAATGCACTAGGTTCGTGACTAATTTATGTAATAGATAGAATGCATGTGTTGTATTTTAAAGTTACATCCATGTTGTTCCAGTAATTTTGCACCCTATAACCATAATTCTTATTATTTCAATTGTAATTATATAGGTTGGAAGAATCTCTCCCAATCCATGGAAATTCATATAATCACGCATTTGAATTAAATCACAAGCGTCATTATTTTATAGGCAAAATATTTTCCTGGCCAAAAACATTTGTAGGAGCTAAAATTTAATATAAAAGACTATTGTCAAAGTTGAGAGGTACTTTTTCAACCCATTTGGTTTCAAAGTATTGAATAAGTAGACAAAAGATTAGCTTTTTACATTTTATCATTTGTCTAATTTACTTATTAATAAAAATCCTGCATATTGCTCTGGAGTCATGCAAAAAACATGTGTAAAAAAAAGGAGTATCATAGGTTAAAAAAAAAAAGTAATAAAATTCCAACCCTTTGATAATACTTTTTATATTTCTTAGGAAATATATATAAAAAAAATTACTTTAGGTGTGTAAAGACAAATATTTATATTTTAGGTGTCTAATACTTTTTACTAAGCTCCTACTGATCCACATCACCCTAATGTTTCAATCTATTCAGTCCATTCAAACATATTCCGTACTTTGGTCTTTTTTCATTCTATACGGTCCACTTCAGTCCTATTCGATCCTATACAGTCCATTCTGTCTACTTCAGTTCTATTCGGTCCAATTTGGTCATATTCGGTCCATTCGGTCTTATTTGGTCCATTCTGTCCACTTTGGTTCTATTCGGTCCCCTTCGGTCCTATTACTTACATTCAGTCCACTTCAGTCCTATTCGGTCGACTTTGGCCCTATTCGGTCTTAATCGGTCCACGTCGATATATTCGGTTTATATTGTTTGTCCACTTTGGTCCATTCGGTCCTATTTGGTCTATTCTGTCCACTTTGATTCTATTTCGGTCCTATGAGGTCCATTCGGTCCATTCTGTCTACTTCAGTTCTACTCGGTCCAATTTGGTCATATTCGGTATATTCGGTCTTATTTGGTCCATTCTATCCACTTTGGTTCTATTCGGTCCACTTTGGTCCTATGCGATCTACATTGGTCCACTTCAGTCCTATTACTTCCATTCTGTCCTCTTCGATCCTATTCGATCCACTTTGGTCCTATTAGGTCTTAATCAGTCCATTTTAGTCCATATTGTCCACTTTGGTTCTATTCAGTCTACTTTGGCCCTTTTTGGTCCACTTCGGTCCTATTCAAACTACTTTGGTCCTATTCCGTCCACTTTGGTTCTATTTGGTTTTATTTGGTCCACTTCGGTCCTATTTGGTCTATTCTATCCACTATGATTCTATTTCGGTCCTTTGCAATCCATTCGGTCGACTTGAGTTCTATTCGGTCAACTTTGGTCATATTCGGTCCATTCTTCCTTATTTGGTCCATTTTGTCCACTTTAGTTCTATTCGGTCCACTTCGGTCCAATGCAGTTCACATTGGTCCACTTCGGTCCTATTACTTCCATTCTGTCCACTTCCGTCCTATTCAGTCGAATTTGGTCCTATTCGGTCTTAATCCGTCTACTACGGTCCATATTGTCCGCTTTGGTTCTATTCGGTCCTATTCGGTAGATTTCGGTCCTATTCGGTGCACTTTGGTTCTATTCGGTTTTATTCAGTCCACTTCAGTCCTATTTGGTCTATTCTGTCCACTTTGATTCTATTCGGTCCTATACGGTCCATATTGGTCCACATCGGTCCTATTTCGGCTATTTTGTCCACTTCGGTCCTATTCGATCCACTTTTGTCCTATTCGTTTGACTTCGCTCTATTTGGTCCATTCAGACAACTTCAGTCCATTTGGTCCAGTTTGATCTACTTCGGTCCATTTGGTGCATTCAGTCAATTTTTGTGCACTTAGATGATGGGAAAAGAAAGGTTTGGGTTTAAAGCACCTCTTCTAAATCGAAATTTATTAAAAAATATATAGATCTCAATCTCCTCATATCTAAAATATTAAGTAAAACATTTATTGCTGTTACGCTCTTGTTAAGCCACATTAACGTAGGCATTTCAGTCTATCTTAATCCGGTTAAATTTAAGTGAAAGTCTTTCTAAACATAAAGTCTTACTTTAGGGCAATTACTCATTTATTTTAACGTCATTACTTTTAAATTAATTGCATGAGGTTGATTAGTTATAGAATGTAAAGTGTATATTTGTTAAAAACAAACTACTTTCGGTGTAAAAGTGTCTTTAATAACAATTGATCAAAGTTATAGAAGGTAAAGGGTATATTTGTTAAAAACAAACAACTTTCGGTGTAAGAGTGTCTTTGTCTTAATCATATGTTCTAGATGGCAAAAGTAAAAAGTAGTTCTAGATGGCAAAATATAAAGTAATCACCAAGGAAGACCATGAAAAATATTGCATTTGCGGACATAGAAATGATACCAATTAAAGATGGAGTTGACAATTGCAAAGAAAATGTAAAGGTGTTTCAATAGATTCGCTGCATTTGCATTTGGATTTGGACCATTTGGTGCAGTATCGAAAGTCTTGATTTAAGTGTTGAAAAACTAAAAGGATTTAGAAAAAAAAAAACAGATGGATTTGAGTACATTTCCCGACAAAGAAGCCAAAAAATTTGAAAAAAATTTAGGATGGAAACCCGTGAGGTCCAAGGGGCTTTCATGGAGAGAATACTTTATCAAGTCTAAATCAATTAAAATATAACATCATTGGAGCACAACACAACAAGCTTGTGCAAGACAAAGTCGGCTTGAAATTGAAAACACTAAAAAGTTACTACTGAATATATATTCCTTAAAGCATCAAATCGAGGAAGTAAGGAACCATAAGGAATATGATCTTCCCAATCTTAAATAAATTAATAGGATGGTTCAAATTAATTAGTATAAATTTAAAGATGTATTTAGTACAACATTAATTAAAAATTTGAAATGTGGAGGGCAAGATAAATACGGAAATTGAATTTCTCATGTGATAAAGTTGATGAAGAAATCAACACATCTGAAGATATGCGCTTGGAAATATACATAGGGCGAGATTGAGTTACACCTAACGTTGTTATTATTATTATTATTATTATTATTATTTTCACTTAATGTAACTTTAAAAAATGTTTAAACTTTAAACCATTTACTATTTTTTTATTAGATGCAAATTTTGACAAATCTACAGTTGATTACGCTTTCTTCTTATACCTTTCATGCTTGCAAAATTTCAAGGTGCTCAATTCAAAGATTATAAATATGTCAGATATCAAATGTTTAAATTTTATGTTTTTGAATTTTAAATCTGTATAAAAGATGAGTTTATGAATTAAATAATAAATAACATTCGATTTGTATGAAATATAACATACTTGTTAAAAACATAGAGAACATGTAATGCAATGGTTGAAATTTTAAAATACTAATTCAAGAAAAAATTTTAAATGGTGTAATATTGCTTAAAATTATACTATGGGTAACTTGAAAGTTGAATTCAACTCATATGTATAGAGTATGTATTTGAGAGAGAGAGAGAGAGAGAGAGAGAGAGAGAGAGATGGAAGACAAGAGGATATATGCAGAGAGAGAGATGGAGGACAAGAGGACATATGCATCGCCTGAATCATATGCAATGAACGGAGGAAAGGGCCCTTATAGCTATGCTCAAAACTCCATCTATCAGGTCTTCTTTAATATTCAAGCCTACATTTTGATCTATTTTCTTGTTTGAAATATTTGGATTATACCATAGATTGCCAAGTAAATAGTTGAATTTATCATAATTAGTATCCAAGAAAATAGGTTTTATTTTTAAGAGCTTCCAAGAGAATAGTTGAATTTATCATAATTGAAGGACTTGCCTATTTTTTTTATTTATTTTTTATTTTATTGAAGGACATGCTTTAAGAAAACTAATTGCAGAAGATAAGTATTTTTATGCAACGAAGAAATCATTGATTCTAAAAAAAAAAAAATAGTAGAAATCATAGTTGAAATAACAATTTGAGGGTGTGATTGTGATAGTAATTTGAAGCTGACCATCCAAAATTATTTAATTTTATTTCCAAGAAAATTGCATTCCAAACACTACTATTGTTAGAATATTTTCATGCTTCTAATTATGAGGAATATTAAAAAAATTATAATCACCACTTGTGTTGTAGAGAGAGGCTGCTGAAGCTGCCAAAGAAAAGATCAACAAGGCAATAGCCGATCACTTTGACATTAAGACCCTTTCAGCTTCTCTAAACTCGGTATGTGTGGCAGACTTGGGTTGTTCTACCGGACCCAATACCTTTATCTCAGTGCAAAACATAATAGAAGCCATAAAACTCCAATACATATCAAAAGGAGTACATACTGAAATCCCAGAATTTATAGTGTTCT